>BRDA01086422.1:0-16115 GCA_036984385.1 Crenuchus spilurus
GTTGAAGCATCTACAGTCATTCAGTCTGGCTCTGGCCTTCAAAATAAAGGAATTCAAGGCCCATCAAACAGAAGATAAATGACAGAGAAGAATTACACTGAAAGCAGACAATTTCTACTACAAATAAAAACCTTTTAATACTACATTAGTGCAGTGAAATCACTAAAATATCACCAGACATTAAGCAGGGAGTTTCTGTTTCTCTCTTTAATGAGGGTATACAGCATTATTAGTCTCTGCAGGTGTACACTCATAAGATCAATAAATAACCACATAACAGTGGAGCTCCCCCCCTCTCTCTCTCTTTCTCTCTCTCTCTCTCTCTCTCTCTCTCTCTCTCTCTCTCTCTCTCTCTCTCTCTCTGTTTCTCTCTCTCTGTGTCTCGCTCTCTGTCTCTCTCTCTCTCTCTATCTCTCGTTTGAAAAGGTTATTACTCTTACTAAACTTTCAATAATCAATAGAGAATATAGAATAGAAGCTTGTGAAGTATATAATATGAAAAGCAGTTCACATTTCTTATTAAGAGAACAAAGGGTTCATGTATTTGTTAAAGGCACATATCACAGTCCTTTTCACAATTTCACTGGTGGTCTTAATGAAATGTCTCTCACATGTTTTCTTTAAAATAGCAAAAGGTTTGAGTGTAACAGCCCCATGTCTCATCCTTTCTAAACAATCCTGAACAGTTGATTTGAGGGTCAATTTCTGCTCATCCGTCTTCCAAGAGGTTCCACAACTATTGTAGCCAATGACAATTAAGCTCACCAGACTGTCTTTCGGAATTGATTAACTGGTACTTTGGGAGTCAACTTTTCACCACTATCTCACTCATGCATGAGAGCTAAAGAGTGCTATAAAACCACATTCAGCCACTCTAAGCCAGATTATAATCATGTAATGCTACAAAAACTAACTGACACTACACAGCACTAATCAACATACATAAAGTTTATAAGACTATAATCCTCTAGTGAACTCATGAAGCTGAAGTTACTGTAGCTTCTCATTGAATGTCCTACCAGGCACTGGAATGCAACTGCTGCACAATTTAAGGTGGAGCAGGAAATTCATAAGCACCTGAATGTGTGAGCTTCACCATTTAAGGTAGAACAGGATATTAGAATAACAAGATCATTTCAGCTTCATTCAGAAAGCTGCTGAATTATTTGCATCTTCACTGCCGCTGACAGACAGTATTAATCCCTCTTTTAGGAAAAGTTTTGTTTCTGCAGGTGTACTTACCCGGTTTGACAGAAAGTGGTTATAGTGGCACAGCTTCTGTTCTGTACAGAAAATTCAGTGCTTAGGTCACCCCACCTCACACAGTCTCAAGCTGCAGATGAGGCTGATCAGATGGGGGGTGAGAGGAGTTCATTCTTATGAGCCTGTTCTGAATGACTTTTTGAACTTCATATTTTCAGAGCAAGGCCACCCCCAAGAAACTAACTGGGTTGTCATATTTCACAGTTTGTGGGTTGATAGTCACGCCAGATAATCAAATGTACTTGTAAAAACATTTAAAATGCTTTTTCAGAATATGCCCATTTGAGGAAGAGAATTTTGCATAGTTAGCATTACTTCCTTCTGCTCGCCTTATTTCTTTACTAATTTCCTCATCGTTAGAGTTGCTTTGTTCATGTCTTTGTTTTTGATTGTGTTTATGATTGTGATTGTGTTTTATGTTATGTGTTTACAAGAAAAAATTAAAAAGCATTACATCTTGAATTTTTCATGATAAAGTTTAGATGCTGTGTTAGTGCCATCATTTAGATTTATATGCTACCACTCAAAAATTTGTGGTCATCCAGAATGTTCTCGGACAATACATACTTTTATTTCAGAATGTCAGGCTAGAAATGGCTAGAAAATTGGTCGACATGCAGATAAAAGCAAAAAGGTTGTTTACTGAGAAGTACATAAATACAGTACAGATTGACTGTAACAGGGCAATCTGAAGACAGAAGGGCATCCAAAATTAGAAAACTGTGGCAGACAAGGTTCATACAGGGAAAGACAAAGAACAGCAAACAAATCCAAAGGGAAAAGACAAGGTCAAAGTCAAAAAACAGAAAAAAAGTTTCAAACACGAAAGTCTACACAATATAAACACTCAGCACACACAGAGAACCAGTGGCAATACTTCCAAAGTCTGAGTGCAAACAGTTAATTTATGTCCCCTCTGAGTGATTAAGAACAGGCGCACGAAATCAGTACTCCAGAAAGCGAGCTCTAGGAGCAAGTGTCTGATTGGTGGAAGCATTAGAGCACCTCTGTGCTGAGTCTTGGGAAGTAGAGTCCTGAGAGGCTGCAGAGCCATGACACAGAAAACATTCTTTAGTCCTCAGTGGCAGAAGGTGGAGTAGGACAGTGTCAGTGCTTCTTATATCAGTTTTTGGGTCTTTCAGAAGTTGTTGACAGCAGTGTAGGTTTCTTCTATGGGCGATATAGGCAGCTGCTCAGGCAACATCTCATCAAGGGCAGCACAAGCACTCCCTCCCCTCAAAAAAATAAAACATATTATTTCATATTTTATATTCATATATTGTATTCACATGTCTCCTGCACTTTTTCAAAAGACAGTTTTGGTCCCCAGTAGTTTTTACTGTCCAAAAACAATGTTACCCTATATTAAATGGAGACAGGTCAAGCACGTAGGACCAAATGGAAAATGGTCACTCAAGCTGAAGCCTGTTTCTCTTTATACCACCCATAAGCTCTTTCGATTGGCTCTGCCATTTCTTGCTAATGTGTGATTGGCCGTCCCTGCTGTCACTCCATCTGGTTGTAAACAGGTGTTTTAAGTTGGCCATGAGGCCATGTTCACCTGCCACTGTAAGTTGTTAACATGTTGGGTGTTTGAATCTGTGTCTGTGTTTGGAAGCTTTGGATGAATTGATTATGTTGAAATGTTAATACTTAACCCTTCTGTGTTTGGGTCAAGTTGACTAGTGTTAACTTCTTAGTTTTACCCAAAAAGAGGTATAATTTATGTAAATAAGTGTACAATTGGTGGTAATGAGTTGGAGTGAAGTTGACTAACAAGGTGAAACACAGAACTGCGTGATAATTTTATGCTACATGCTTTACAACCAGTCAAACCACAAAGTGAACAGTGAACTTAACAGTGACAATAGAAAACTACAATAACTACTATAAAACACAGTGAAGTGAAATAGTTTGAGTTTTATTACATGTAATAATTTATTAATATTGACATTTGAGGCATTTAGCAGATGTTTTCATCCAGAGAGATTTACAGTTGGAGGTTAGGTGCCTTACTTAAGGGCACTTCAGTTATGATCTGCCCAGGGATCAAACTGGCAAACTTCTGGTCACAAGACCAGATCTGTAACCAATAATAATTATTTATTAATAATTCATATTAATATTAATTTTATTACTTTATTATTAATAATAACTATTTGTAGTTATCCTTCCATCCATCCATCCATCCATCCATCCATTATCCCACCCACTTTTCCTTATCAGGGTTGCGGTTAGTCCCATACCCCCTCACTGGGTGCACGGCAGGGCATTACACTATCTCAACTAAGCCTACACCCACACATACAAACACAGACAATCTAACCTCCATGTTTTTGGACTTTAGGAGGATAACGGAGACCTGGGAGGAAACCCACGCAGACACGGGAGAACATGGAAACTCCACACAGATGGGGACTTGAACCCAAGACCTTAGTTCATAGTTATTACTAGTATTATTAATAGTAACTAATACTTTATTAACAATTCATTAATATTTATTAATAATTAAAATTTATTAAATTAATGCACATAATGTTGTTTAAACATCACAGTATTGTAATGAATATTGCACATTATATATGGGTACTGTACTGAACTGTACTACAGCTGTACTAAAGTCTATAAACTCACTGTTAACTTGTGGGAGACACTAAAACTGAACTAGAAAACACTGACACTGTCCTACTTCACCTTCTGCCATATCATGTGTAGAAATTATCTTAAAATGGCATGAAAAAAGTGATGTCATAGCAGATGTCAACTGGCTGACCCCAAATGTTTGAGAAATAGTTTCTATGAATCTTAAAATACATTTATGTATTGTTGTTGCTGTATAATATCATCATATTTTTAATAATTTTCTGTCTTTACTGTAAGGTTATTTTAGGAATCCTGTAGAAATATATAGAATTGCTGTATAAACATATAGACTTTCCTTACCTAATGAAAATATTTGTTATTGAAGTATATTGAAACACAGGGAATTCAGTAAGTTTAAATAATTTACAACTTCAAGTTCAACAAACTATAAAAATATGACACTTATGGACGGAGGGGGGGGGGGGGTCTGTGTAGTTTAACTTATTTTAGAACAACAGCACCGCCCGGTGGTTTCTCTATTTGTTGACAGTTTCTCTGTGAGTTCAGGTCAGACGAGAGGATTATCTTATTAAAGTTTTTCTCAGTCAATTTGGTTCATTTCTCAGATCAGAATTGAAATTTTCAAAACTCTTCATTCAACCTCCACATCTCCTTGTCACATGTGCACATCACAATAGTGTTTCTCATTGTGTTACACATTTTGCAAATGCTTTTGTACATTCATATAAATGGCAGAGTACAATTATCTGCTGTTTTTTGCATTACCAGTTGCTTATATCATGTTCATCAAAATATGTTTGACTGATTGTCTGTTGAATTGTCTTTCCCTCCAAAACATTTAAGCTTTGTGCCATCACCTAGTTCATTACATGCAAAAGTGCTGAACATGTTCTCATAATCTCTCAGACATCATTTGTACATTTCTATGAAACCTTTTTGGTAAATTTTGGTAATTTATCCTAAATTGATTAAATTGTTCTCAGGTGAATCTTGGCTTTCAGTTAAGAAGGGAATTTTTTGAAGCTTTAAATCAAACAGTAAACAGTTCTCAACAACACCGGATGAGCATGAAACAGCTGCACAAAGTTCTATTTCAAAGACATGGTGACAGAGTGAAGAGCTGTGGTACCAGTATGTAGAGGTAAAACTGTTATAAGTACTGACATATTTGCTGTGGCTGAAACATCTGTAACTGTTTCTTGTCCAAAATGAACATCATATGTACTTCATTACTCCTTTTGTGCTTTAGTGTATCATAGAGCTGGAATCAGGAGAACCACTCCACACTTTTATACCTGAATGAGGCTTCAACCTTGCAAAATGCAGAAGGCGTGGTGGAAACATCATTGGTCAAAGGGCTATGACTGATGTACCAGGCCAACAGGGAGGAAACATCCCTATAACACACAGCACTATAACACACAGCATCTCATCACATTCTTGGACACCATCTACAGGGATCTCAGCCCTGATAATAAGAGAGATGTGATGCAAGAGGATTTGTCCAAACATGTGGTCATTTGGGATAATGTAAGTTTTCACCACTCTAACACATCTACATCATAGAATGCTGATGGATTTCCTCCCACCTGTTCCCCATCTGTGAACCCAAATGAGTTCTTCTCAGCCTGGAAATGGAAGGTATACAATCACCAGCTACACACCCAGATGAACCTGCTGACTGTCATGAATGCAGCTTGTGAGGATATCACAGCAGATGCCTGCAGAGGCAGAATTAGACACTCCAGGAGATTCTTCCCATGCTGCATTGCAAGGGAAGATATTCAGTGTGATGTGGATGAAAACATGTGGCCCAACAGAGAGGAGTGTCAGGATGTACCGAAAAGAAAGCTCTATAATTCCTTAAGTTGTTGTCTGAGGATGTTTAGAATGTTTATAGTAAGTTCTTCCTTTGTGTTATTGAGTGCTGCCAAACAGTTTCTGTTTTTCCTGAATTTTTATCTGATTTTTTGTCAACAAATTGTAGTACAAACAACACAGTAAAACAATATAACTGTATAAATTTAATTCCAGTCCAAGTTTTTGCTGTCAGTCTCCCACATACAGTCCTGTGTAACTTTGTATTCTGTGTGAGCTTATATTTCCTGTGTAATATGTACCATTTCAATTGGTAGAAAACAGAATGGTGCAGTGTTATTGTAATCAAAGGTTTAGCAAGTTTCCAACAGAATCTACTTACAGTGTAAACTGTTGTAGTGACAACATGACTAAGTATTTTGACGGCCTTGTTCATAGGCAATAACACACAGATTAGACATTATGATGGCACTGACAAGTTGACTGACATAAATATTTGCTTTTGAGACAAAAACAAATAATTCTGAGTGAGGCACAGGCCTTTGAAGGTATTTCATTGAGTTTTGCTGTTTGCACTGTTTTGAGAAATGCACTTCTGATGAGAATGTAACTCATGATGTGAAAATTGTACCAAATCAACTGAGAAAAACTGTAAAACTGACAACAATCACTTTACAAATAACACAACACACACATTTAAAGTAATCTCAGTGATGTTAGTTTATTGTAACAAAGCTTGCCAAATGACTAATAATCTGATAAGATCAGAAATGAAACAGAACACATCTTTAAGTGTAACAGTATTGTACAAATGTGATGAGGATGTATATGCTACATTTCATGTGCTTAGTTTCTTCTCTGTGGTCCTCTTACAGTGTTTGTGTATTTGTTTATGTTGTATAGGGTTATGTTAAGAAACAGACATAATTCATGTTTGCATGACCATTAAGCCACAGAGTAACTAAACAGACTGTTTTTGTTACTGTGTTTTTAAGAGATATAGACATACATACAGACAGACAGACAGATATTAATCACAATGGAAACTGCAGTATTATAGTAGCAGGACAAAACTGTACATACTTACTAGTACATATATTAAGCAGGAATAAGTTTGGACATAAGTTAAAAAAAAGTTTCTGTATTAACATATTTACATAAGCTTTACTTTCATGCTGCCAGCTGTAAACCATAACTAAGTATAACTGCTAATAATAATAAAATTACTTAAAGCTAGTAGACGTGTCACGTTATAAGTGAAATAGTCTTATAATATCCTCAAAATAAAAACATAGTTTTTAGAGTTTTTAGTAGATTAAAGATTATTTCACTTCCTGAGGTGCAGTACATTGAAAAGCCTCACACTGAATGCTGATAAAAACATTAAATGGCTAGTCATATGTGTACAGATTTGAGTTTGGTTGGACAAAAATCTTTTCTTTATGTGGACTTTTGTCATTTACAATCTGCAGGAAATCATTTCTGTTCTAGTTCAACATGCCTGGGTGAACACAGCTGCTGACTGGCAGCTTCACTTAAGTTTTTTACTCCAGTAAAAGTGCAAAAGTACTGGTTTCAAAACTACTTAAAGTATAAAAGTAAAAGTAATATAAGGAAAACAAATGCCAAAACTTAGTCTGTGCCACAAGGGTATATACTGCACTACCCCACCCCCACCCCCAAAATACATTTTTTTCTAAAGCTATAATGACTATAATGTTATATTAAAATGGTAATTTTGATTTTTTTGGGATGTACTGGCTACCTGTTTCAGCTGCATATATGGCCCTTGAAAATGAAAACATTTTAGTCAATTCAAATATATTAGGTGTAGTATTGAGAGATGAGACGTGCAGGTGTGATGGATCACTTACCAATAGGGTATCAGAATGGTATATGTTTATAGACATCATCCAACCACAATCAAATTCACTCTTTCTGGATGGTGCAATTTATCTGGATAGGATGTTTTTTGAATGATGACAAACCAAAATGAAATACGTAGAAATAACGAGGCTGATTTTAAAATGTAAGGAGTAGAAAGTACCGAAAATTTCATGAAAATGTAAGTAAGTAGAAGTAAAAAGTCATCTGAAAATAATTACTCAGTAAAGATAACCAAAATGTCTACTTAAGTAGAGTAACAAAGTATTTGTACTTTGTTACTTGACACCTCTGGTTGCTTGAAACAAAACTTTGCACTTAAAATGTATGAAGAAACGTCTCTTTAATGGAGAAGTTCCACAAAATCATGCCACATGCAATTTACAGCCAGAAAGTAGTTGCATGAAAGTTTCACCAAATCAAGCCAGAGTTAAAAACTTTAAAAACCGTTTAATTTCTAATTCATGTTGACCAGAATTTCCATCCACTTGATCGTACATTCTGTTATTTGGATGTAAAGCGCTGTAGTACAGAACCAGAAACATGAGCCCTAATGCATTAGCCACCGTTACAAATACCATGACAGGCAAAAAAACCTCAAGCCCCATGCTACTGGGTTCTAACAGAAACAGAAGAATTGGAGATAAGAGGTTTAGGAGAGTGCTGAATATGTAATAAATAGTCATTGTCACTTTAGTGTTCTGCCCTTTCACATTAAAAAAGGTGAAAATAAGGATAAAACCAACAATTCCTCTATACAGCTCCTCCAGACACAGTGATGTGCAGAAATCTGTCTTCACAGCATGAGCCCAGATAGTGCCCATCAGCCAGATGAAGGCTACACCCAGAGTATTGTAGATATTCAGCATTAACAGTAGAGTCAGGCTCAGTATTCGAGTAGATATGGTTAAAACTTTATAGAGCAGGTAAATAAACAAGGCGAGTCCTCTGTGCATGTTATTTTTGTGGGGTAGTGATCTACGTAAACAATACCAGAAATCCACGGTGGTCCAGGCAATGTTAATGAAGGAGACCACCATGCTAATATCTGAAAAACAACAACCAAGCAGAAAAGTTACCACATTTACACTCACACCAGTGGTCTGATGTTTGTGTCTGTCAGTCTAAGACATGATCATAATCAGCACAGTTCTATTATAGTCTGACTCACATCTTAGTATAAGTTTAGTCTGATTAAATCTAATGATAGATCTGGACATGTAAACTACTAGATCTTTACATCTGCTTGCATGTGTCATGCATGAGTCCAAAAAGAGAAAGAGACTCTGTCATGGAAGAGTAGAGACTGTCTATGATATTAAACATTGAACCTGATAGATATTAATATATAGTTCACTGGAAGAAGATGGATAATCGTGGCCTTTAGGGGACTCAGACTTTGCTGAAGTGAAGTAAACACTATTAGTATTTATTATCTTTTAATAATATTATAATTATTATCTTCAGAATCAGAATCAATTTATTGTCAGTCCACATGTACAAGTACAAGTGCAGCGAAATTATCATCAGTCAGAAGAAAACTAGTGAACACAATGGGGAAGGATGTTCTTACAAACATTGTGGTTAGGTCCAGGTTCTTACTAAGATGTTACATACCGTACTGTCTGTATGTAAACATAGCCTTCAAAATCAAAATCAACAGTATTTTATCTCATAGTTCATAAGTAGAGACATAAAGACAATCTGTGTTGACTTGTGCACACAATTCTGTAGAATAATCTCAGGATTTAACTCCTTTATGTTGGCAATAAGTGTTCTTGTAAAAACACCATAAACACATCTAAACCTAAACACCATAAAACGCAATGTGTTGTTGTAGATAAAGTAGATCATATGTGGTTTAAATAAGTTTATTTACAAGGTCATACTGTGTCCTAAACCACATCAACTAGTCTTTAAGACCTTATTTAAGATCTGGATGCTGTTTGAGTGGGTTCAGAGAAGTCTTGGTGATATCTTTTACAGAAATGACTTGGCTATTTAGTTGACTACTGAGTTCTAGAGTTTGTTAGCACAATTACCTTCCAGTTATAAAGAAGTGATAAAATGTTTCATTTTATTTTCAGCCTTACAATTACTTTATTACAGCTCTACCTGCTTTTCAAAGGTTGAAAAATATATTTCAACATTTAATACTTCACACTTCAGACTTTAAGTTAAAGGGCAGATGTCAGAGTTTATTCTGATGACTCACACTGTATGATGGAGGCATGCTGGTGTTGGAGGATGATGTAGAGCTGTAGGATGAGCTGAGGAATGCTCTCCAAGAATGCCTCAAACAGACGCAGCATGCTCAGATCTGCTGCACGACCAAAGATCTCCACAGGATCCTGGCTCTGTCTGAGGTTTCCATACCAAACAGACTTGTATGTAGATTTCAGCAGCTGGAGTTGCCTAATGAAGGAATTAGGAGAATTAGGAAAGCACCTGTTCAGGAAGATGTATGTACTGTTGTTCAGCAAGGTTTGAGTTTTATGAAGACATCATGTGACTGCAGGAAAACTTATAATATATGAACATTATTAGAACATCATTCTGGATCTTCAGTCTGAATGTTCTACAGTTTTCTGGGCTTCATTTTAGAATAAACTACAGCAGAGTTCTCCAAATGTTTTTGCACCGTAGAATGATTTTTAAGACTTAAGACTCTGTCTTCTTTTAGCAACCGGCCTCTTTTCTCCTTTACTTCTAATGTGGCTCACTTTGGGGATTGGGTGCCTTTTGGATGTCAAAACTGAACATTTTTGAAAATGAAACACTTTATAAAATGTTTTAATATATTTTTCATGTTTTATTCTGAAACGGCATGTTAAACTGTACAAAACTCAGGAATAAAGAAGAAAGCATTTATGAAAACATAAACTGTCTGAATGACAGACATGACATCATGACATCTGTATAACTGTTTGAAAGCTGATATGTCCCCTTTCTACACTGTAAAAAATATCCATGTTGTTTCAACTTAAAAAAGTTAGTGTCCATGCTGCCTTAAAATTTTAAGATAGGTAAACTCAGGAAGCGTAGTTAGTAAACATATAAATATGAAATATTGAGTTATCACAACAAATTCAGTGCTTGATAGTCATACCAACTACAATATTTAAGTTAGATTAACAACAGGGCAAGTTCTTTTTTTACAGTGTACTTTAAAGTGACTTTTATCCTTTATTTTAAAAATGAATGAATTATGTGCCTAACTTCATGTTTTATTTAAAATAAAAAATGTAGACTACACCTTGTATGCAATAATTTACAACAAATCATATGAATTACTTAATTAAATTAAATACATCAAATGTGTGCTTAACAGGATGGACAAATGACATAAGACATGTTGTAATTAAAAGTTGTTTTAAAATGTAAAACTGATTTTTTTTGTCACATGAAAGGTACAAATGAGATGAACTTTTGAAAGCTCCTTGTAAAGAAAAATACAATAAATGTCAGGAAATGAGAACCGATACATAAAATGGTCCAGTGTAATGCACTACGTGAACATCCATTGTGTCTTTACATTTCATAATAAAAAAGCAGCAATAAAATACAGTATCTAAAAAATACTAAAACAATAATTAACACATAGTAACAACAGTCTTTAGAGGGATAACAGGCTTAAAAAACTACACTTTTGGATACAAGCAGATTTATTTTAAACTAAAAAAAAAAGAACTTAAAACGGTATTTCAAAAAGTTGATAAAGCATCCAGGAAAAGACAGCCTTCAACAGGAAATTAACTAGTGGGAACAAAACATTAGCACACTGCCATAAGGTCAGGAATTTAGATGGACTACAAGAACAGAAAGCCACTTATCATTAGCTTGGGTTCCACGCAGGGCAGGGGACCAGTGGCAATGTGCTGCTGGGAATGTACTGTGTGCCAGTGGCCCTATTCCTGGGCTGGTCACACCCCTGAGTGACAGGCAGACTGGGCTGATACTGAGTAAGTAGGATCCTCAGACAGATAGCACTTGAACTTGACAGCACATGAACTGAAGCAATACTTAGCTGGGGCTGTGATAAGCTGTCTTTAGAGTTTGAGGTCTAGGACTTATCATGTAGCAATCACTGAGAGGCAGCAGGAGCCTGCAAGCAGAAAATACTTAGATAACAATCTAAGGCTGTATTTTAGTAGGAATAGTAGGGATAGAGGATGCTTTACAGTTGCCTTCAATGCTCCACAAACAACTGACAATACAGAGGGTTTTTTTGTTTTCTGCATGATTGTTTACATACTGTACGTCCATGTGAATTTATCAAGTTGGGATGGCTGTTTGTTCAGCAGTTGTGGCTCTTGCTTAGCTATAAAATTATTCTTATTTTTTAAAGATGTATCAGTATCAACATTTGATTAATCTTACAGAATAAAACAAACATAATTAATATAATTAAACACAAAAACACTGTGAACACACAGTGATGTCCACCTTGTTAGGTACTTTAGGTGTTAGGTGGTAACAGGGTGGACGATAACAGAGTGGTCTTTCTGACATTTGTTTTCCCAGTGCAGGAGAAAAACCAGCCCAGCATGAAAAATAACTGCTTTTTCATGGTTATTTTGAAATTATGGAACGTTGTTGCATTTTTTCTTTTCTCCTGTAACAGCTTGGACATATTATGGTTGACCATAAGATAAAAAAAAATTTTACTGAAGAATTAGTCACTCATCTTTCAGTTTTTTTCTCATCAAAAAGATTATTTGATATCTAGCAAATGATTCCAATACATAGAACAGCAAATTACCTAAAGAGACAACAGTCAGACAAAACAGAGTGGACAGCAGTTTGAGGGACATGCAAAAAAAACCTTTTTATCAGTGATAACATGGAACTCAACAGGGAAAAATATCTATAGTTTAGAAAAGACTTACGCAAAACTTTTAAACAGTATTAAAGCACATGTCTCATATTGTCATTTCTAAGTGTGTGTGTGTGTGTGTGTGTGTGTGTGTGTGTGTGTGTGTGTGTGTGTGTGTGTGTGTGCATGTGCAATAAAATGACTAGATGTGCTATTTTAAGTTGGTTCAGTGCAACTGACTTGTTATTTTCGGCGTTTTCCTCTAGTGATTAGTCATGGTGAGATTTGCTTTTAGGTTTCTATACTCTTTGGTGAGGTCTGAAATAGGTTTCAGCCTCAAGCATGTATGCACAGTGGAAACCTATGTTCATGCACAAGTTGTAGAAGAACCATCAGGATAATCATGTAATATCTTCACTTATTTTAAGCTTTCTTTAGTTACTATAGTTTTCTTACAATTTGTATAAGACCTATACCTGCTGATTAAGGTGTTCTTTTGAATAGTAGCCTAAAGAGGATGAAAAGAATAGTTGTCTTTTTTCACCATTTGTGTTGTTTATTCAGATTTTAAAATGTCAGGGAAGAAACAAGAGTATTATTTTGTTCTGGTAACAAAGTCTGAGCTACGAAAAAAAAATGTGTGTGTGTGTGTGTGTGTGTGTGTGTGACTCCTTTCACTTTGGAGCTTTGAATAAAGAACTGTCCCACTGAGCTGACAGAATGGGTACTTTTCCTCCTTTCTTGTTTCTGTAAGGTTCCTCCTCCAGCTCAGTGGCTGTCTACTGTCGATTATTGGACTGAGCCCCTTTATCCTTATTGGTTTACTCCAGTCACAGCTGAAAACACTCTGCTTATTAAGGGGACACATCCTCATGGCTTGGGGACCATGCCACTTTCGTTCTATAGCACCATTTATCAGCTTTGTTAAATTCAGCTGCTCAGTTACTTTCTCACGAGTTCCGGTGTTGTGTGTCTGATGTTGTTTCCTTGATTGCGTAATCAGACTTCACCAGCAAACAGTATTCTCATGTGGTGACCCTACCTCATTCTTTGTCTTGCTAAAAATCCCTTTCCTGTCTCAGGACCAGTCAGCGAGGTCACAGATTATCTTTCTTTGTTATTTTAAGGATGTATGTGTGTATGTGAATGTGTGTTTGGGCACAAGGGGCCTCTGCAGTTCCTCTGCTGGGCAACCAAAGGCCATAATTTCTGGAATAAGAGGTATGGTGGAGCCCTCACACTGTAGCCCCCTCCAGTTGCATTCAGAGATAACTGTAAGGTCACTCTCAGTGGCGTTCCACTTGGAACAGTAAGGGTACTCCCTGTCAAAGCACCTGCCCCGTAGGAGTGGTGAACCAGAGGTGCATAGTTGCATGGGGCCTTACTGCAGAAGCGCTGCAATTAATGGATGGTGGTACTACTCTTCCCAGGTGTGCTTGTGGAGTGTTTGTTGGTGGTGTTCTTCTTGCTCAGCTGCTGTGAGTCATGATGCAGCCCCCACACACACCCCCAACACACACACACACACATTTAGTCCTGTCTCTAGATAGTGGACCTGTTTTCATGTAAACCTGGAGCTAAAAGCCACCAGGTTGGACTTCAAGTGCAGAGAGAGGTGGCGAAAACTGAATAAAAAATAAATAATTTAAATACTAAATGTCACAACTGGGGACTCAAACCAGCCTGCAGGCTTAGAAATCTGGCACACTATATGTTACCCAGTGCACCACTTAGCCAGGAAGTGAGTGTGAAAACCCTAAGTAAAGGGAGTTTAACTTTCTCTCACCACCTGAATAGCTGAGGATCCTGTTGGTACCTGTTAACCTCGCAGCTCCAGTGTAGAAAAAAGAATCAATCTTCAGACACTGAACATGGTTTGGTTGAGCTATAACATTTAGTGTTGTCTGTTTGTAAAACACTGTCCATGTCATATATTGAAGACAGTACATGAAGTGAATTGACAGTCAGTTAAAAAGTGTTATGATATGTTAAGAGATCGTCTTTGTTAGTTTGTGAATGTGATAATGATCAGTGTGATAGTTCAGGGCTCAGATTTTCAAAATAACTTAAATACCTTTCCTCACTGCGGAAAGCAGAACATTCGCTGTATGTCAAAAGTTTGAGGAAACTATTTTACAATACCATTTCTTTAACATTATTACAACAGCCTTCAGTGCAAAACCCTGAAATAAGAGGGTCATTACATTGTAATGTCAGTAAAAGGTATAACATTAGTTTGTAATGAACTTTACCTTGTAAGGAAGCCCATCTGTAGTAGATGCACTGCAACCAGAGCCTTAGAATGTCCTTTGTCCTCTGTCCTGTGGTGTCTCTGCTCATCTTTATTATCTTCATCATCTTTAAACCACACAAAACTGAAAATCTGCGTGCATAAAGATGTGATGATGATGAAAAAAACATTCAGGACAAACCAGATGCATTTGCCTTCATTAAAATATTGCACAGCAACTAAAAAATCTGATCCCATGTCTGCCAAAAAACACAGCAGTCCAATAACAGTGCAGATCCAGTGCAGCTTAGTAAATTCTTCATTGTTAGCCATGACTGTGCTTTAGTATCATGAACAGGCTGCGTGAAGATGATCCATCTTTGTTCTATTTTCCATTTTATTGTATTTCTTCTTTGTTATACATCCTGTTTGGGGATCCAGTGTCTGCTTATAACCTGTCCACCCATGACCTGTGTATAATCAATAGTATAAACATTAGCATTTCATTTCATGACTTTCTGACTTTGTATGACTGTACCCATTAGTGCTCTGGACTTTACTCTGACTCCAGCAGTGCAAGCCACTAATCACTGATTAAGACAGTTGTAACACAGTTCAGTGACCTGTATGTAATGAGTTAGCTAGGTCAGGTTGTTCTGGTGAGTAACATTCCTTGCAAAGGCATTTAAGAACTGCATTATTATACACTTGTACACAGGCATTTTATAATGAAGATGAGGTAACCACCTACTTGCTCCTTATGCTAATGATCTGTTAATTGTCTATTAATGTAAAGAGTATATACTTCTGCCATTACAGTCAAAAGTCAGGAGATGTCAGAGTGATATTTACATGTTGGATTGTTTATAACAGATTTTGCCCAGATGATGCCACTATACTGTATATGCTCATATATTTTTACAAAGCTCAGTCATTCTTACAGAATACACAGATATAGTGTATAAGTGTCCAACACAGGCAACAAATACCAACCTAACAATTTCTGGTTAATAGAACATTTCTCAACTTCATGACTTTGGTTTCTTAGAAAGTTAAGTCTGTCAAGTTTATTATGTCAATCTGTCAGTCTGTCATGGATAGAAGACTCCAGATGCATGTTTGTGGAATGTCATGCAGGCTTTATATGTGCCTAAAGCTTATCTATGGTAGATGCTGGTGGTCTCTGGTGGGTCAGTTGTTATGCGACTGTGTCCCAGACATGCTCAGTGGGAGACAAATCAGGCTACCCAATGACCCACAGTTGTGCCACATATGGTGGAGCTTTGTCCTGATGGAAATTGGCACCAGGTGATCCATGTAGAAAAGCTGCCACCTAAGTCTTCAACACATCTGTGATGTATCACTAGCTGGTCAAGGTACTGGTCAATGTGTGTGAAAAAAAATATATATATATATATATTCCTCCCACAGTCCGAAAACATGGAGGTCAGGTGAATTGGCTACTCTAAAAATGTCTGTGTGTGTATATGTATGTGTATG
>BRDA01086430.1:0-43771 GCA_036984385.1 Crenuchus spilurus
TAAAATAGCCTTTTATACTAGCTTTTGTAGCTCTCTATGATATGATATGATCAGGTCCCTTGTACTATACACTTGTTAACGTGTAGTTTCCTAGAGGTGGAGCCACTGCCTGCCCCAAAAACATTCAGCCATATACAGAAGGCACCTCACCCTAAACCCTTGTAGTGAACTATGGGGGTGCAGGGACATTCACATGGGCTCTCTGTAGAGTGAACAGAGGGACTGTTGCCTCAGAGCCACATGCACATTTAGAGAGAGGGAGGTCAGCTTTGTGGTGTTTATTTGTAGAGCTTTCAGTGACCACATTTCCATACACACAACAGTCAGTCTGAGCTCTTAGTCATTATTTTAAAAAAACTAGACCAAACCAGTATGTTTACATTTATGTTTATGTTTAAAACAAGTCCAATTATAGTCCAATTTACATGCATTCCAGCATAGTCTGACTTTACAGCAGTATGCCCACTTGATGATGCACAAAAATGATCTATTTAACTGAAAAAGATTATGTTTATACTTCTACTTATCAATTCCAAGCAAAATGTTTAATAGAAGAGACATATCTTCCCCTCTGCATAAGCCTGTCTCATCTTTCATCACATGTGGCGTGACCAAAAAAAGTTGCCAAATGCTGCAAAAGCTCTGCATGTGAGGCCATGGAAAGTCCACACATGTTTATTTCCAGATCTATCTCCAACAGATCACATTGGCCTGGACTGCCTGTTTGTTTTAAATGGGTTAAGCTTAGGTCATCTGAGACCTCAGACTATGACAATGAATCTGTGCTGTTTAGATCTATTTTTATATGAAGTCTTCGGCAGAATAACAGTCTTAATCACACTAAAATAAAACCACTATTGTGCATGTAAATGTGGTCACGCTTGGTGTTAACATGAAGCACTGTGCTGGTGTTATGTGGGTGTTCCTGGGATCTCAGGCTGGTACAGCAAATCCCATTTGGACAATCCCGTTTTCCAGACTTAGGTCTGTATAAGGTGTATTAAATCCTAAATGTTGCAAGCACACCTCACTCAAATGACTAATATTTTCAGTTATTTTATTTATTTTATTTATTTAACAGTTTTCACACTTCAGCTTAACAATGAGCTGAAATTCATTTATTATTTGGCATTTAAAATGTAATGAATGAAGCTAAGACAGAGAAAAATGTAAAGATTACTCACTCTTGGCTGGTGTTTTCTGGAACAAGACTGTGTTCTCTCCAGTAGTGTAGAACTTGAAGTAGGTGCAGTTTGATTCTGGGATTAATGGAATGAATGATGAAGAGATTCATAACTAGACTTAAGTTGAGTTAAAAACCTTATATGTGTAAAAAATGGCATTACTGTAATCATAGTGCAACATCCTCTAACATCATAACCTGTTTAAAATCAAATGTTTATTCAGAGGCTTTTTAGTAAAGTAAAGGTAACTTTTTATAAAATGTAGATCAAAAAGAAACTGAAAGAGCTGATTGTTGCCTGAAAATGTCATTCTTGATATTTTTTTTTTCATTGCAAGGACTCAGTTGATGTTCTAGGTCTACGTATGTCTAGGTGTACACTCCTGTGATGTCCATTATAGTTGTTGGTAATATTTTTAGCACTAAAGTGTAGAACAGGGTATCCACTCTTATCCAGAAAGGGCCAATGTGGCTGTGAGTTTTTCAGATATAATCCTGTTGGTCTTCAGACAAATCATCATGCACTCCTGGTTTGTTGTAATAAGAACCGGCAGCCATACTGGCCCTTTGCAGATAAGATGAGACACCCTGGGCTAGAGCAATCTGATTGGCAAACCATGAAACTAGGCTGGTGAGCTATTCCTATTTGTTGTTCATGGGAAGACTTTATAATGCTGACCCATTTCCTACTGATCTGTCTGTGTTAATGTAAACATTCGGAAGCTTTGTACTAACACCACACTGTTAAACTTTTAAAAAATTGGGATAACGGCTCAATTTTCTCTTTACAAAGCATAAATATTATATTTTGATTTTTTTTATATTAGATTATGGCCACTTTCATATGTGGTCCAAGAACAGGGATGCTCTGTATCTGTAAAGTGACCTGACGTGCCTGCAGATTGTTCCAGAAAAGCAGGAGCACATATGAACAGTCTGAAGACTGAGATCAACTGATTAAACAAATAAAATCAGCTGTTTCAGCTTGAAATCTGTAGCCACACCAGCACTTTGCAGACAGAATTGGAATACATTATAATGCATGTCTGATACATAACCCATTGTCCTTAATGAAATCATCGTTTTTAAACACATTGCATTAATTTAAAAAAGTGAAATGTACATATATGCAAGTTTTTTAGTGAAAGATAATCTCAAATATGAATTTGACACAAAGATCTAACCTGAGCTAATCAAACCAGCTTGTAATGTGAACAAAATCACTGTATCGTGAGACAGTCACTTCTGAGACCACCTGTTAAGGCAGCAGCTCACCTCCTGGAAGGTCCAGAGGTCCACAGCTTTCTCGATCAGGATCAACATCAGCAATCCAGAGCGTCTTGGTGCAGCCTTTCCACAGGCCATAATGCGCCGCCAGGCAGGTCTGATTGTTATAAAAGCTTTTGGATGGCGCAAGTTCCACCCAGAACTCTGTGCCCACACCTAGTACAGTCAGTGTGATGCCAACTGTGGCCACAAAGAAAGCCAACTTGATCTTCCCTTCCTGACTCTCACTCATGGCCTCCCCTGACGGTGAGAAGGCTCTCCCTCTTCGCTTGCCCCCTCCACTTCGCACACCCATCATTCCTGCTAGAGCTCCAGTACCTCCACCAGATGTGCCTGAAGGCCGGCCCTCCTCATCCTGCACGATGAAGGTGGACCACATGGCAAAAAAAAGTATTAAAAAGCTATTTGAAAAAAGAGCCTTCTTGATATGGTAGATATGAAGAGATGTTAATGTGGTGAAGGGAGAAAAAGGACACAAAAGAGGCTAAAGAGTGGATGTGTAGTATTGGTCAGACTCCAGATGGATTAGCTAATGGTGGAATGATGCGGCATTAGAAAAGGACCTGGCAGACAGCATTAATGATGGCCGTGTAAAGACCAGCACTGGCAGCTGATTGACAATGCGAGACGTAAGCACTGAGTGTGAACTCTTCACACTGATGTTTGGGCATTTTCAGGTGCGTCGAAATATGTAAGAGCCAATGGAGAGGGATGAAGGAAGTTCAGGGAGTCGACATGAGCAAAGGGTGAGCCAGGGGTTAACAAGTGGTATATCTAAAATAAAACAATTAGAACAAATTAGATTCATACCCATGAACAACATTACTGAAGCGATGTAGTAATGTCAAATGACTTAACACTTACTTATGCACAATACAGGTTTACAAAACGTCAACATTAAACATGCAGCACTAGCTTTTTCATTATAGTTATATACCATGTCTTGTTATTAACAATACTACAGTTGTCTTAGTATCAAATACAATGGAAACATGCCACACATACTTGACTAACAAAGTGCTATGCCAACAAATACAAATGTTAAGTCACACTGTAGGTAAATTCAGCCCTCAGTGAATGATGGGACTGAATAGCATAGAACACAGTGTTTGTGCTGCAACTGCTGTAAATAAACCAAACAGTTTTTTCTTGTATAGTGGTGGCACTGATCAGGCAAGTGCTTCAATAACGAGCCATAAGAATGGTACAAACAAGCTGCTAACCTGTTGGCCGTGACAGGCTCAGTCGGAGTGAGGGAGGAAATCTTTTCTCTGCTCCTGGGAGAAACAAGACAGCTGGACACAAAGTGGAAAAGAGCGTTTAGAAGAGGGAGGAGGCCAACGTGGCATGCTGGTGCCATGTGAATGGGGTGGGGTGAGGTGGTGGGTAGGGTACATGTCCAACCCCTTACATGCACAGCCACGGAAATTCATACTGGTGTTTTTTTAAGCTCCACTGCATTGGATTGCAGTCAACTCTGTCAGTCAACTGTTACCTCACGCTTGCTCCAATGTGTTTGTGCATTTTTGTGCCCGCGGTCTCCCATGTTAGCTCAGCGTTTGTGTGTGTGGTTGGCAGTGTGTGTTTCTAGTTTCTATTTTGGACAGCCACCTGTTAATGACATTAAAAAAGGAGCAGCAGACGAGAGACCACTGAGGAGTTAGGGTCAGTATGAGTATGTGCGAGTGTGCCCTCTTTGGGGAAAGTGGGAAATGGATTCCTAGGAAGTTCCTAATTTGAGCCGTCAGATTTCACTCTAGTAATTGATAAACATTCTAACACATCAACAAATCATAACTAGGCTACTCAATTATAGAGTTCATTTAAAAGTGTCTAAATGAGTGGTGCTATAGTTAACTCAGTGGGGTACACATCTTTGCTGTCAGAACAAAACCTTGTATCTCCAAAATGGGAACTTTACAGGAGAAGGGGAAAAAAACGTTCTGAAATTTAATGGAAGTCAATGTAAAAGGATTTAAACTGATTATTTTGAAGCATTTCTACTGACCCATTGATCATGAAATGTCAACACAGAGTAAAGACCAGCTGGTATTTTCACATAATGTAAAAAAGTGAGGATACAAGGTTTTCTGATGTAAAACTAGGCAGAGAGATGATTTCAACTTAAATGCAGAGATGCCTTTGAGCCCAAGGTCATATATGCAACTAATAACCTTCTATTTAAAGATGCTATATTAAGATGCTATGCAAAATGTGTGCAATGTGCATTCACAAGATGCGCTGGTCTCTCCATGTTATGGACATAAAATGAACCACACCAAATCACAGTATGATGGCTTGGTTAAGAAACAGCTAAGAAACTTTGAACACACATAAAGTAACACCTGTAATCACGAGAAGTCTTTTTCAAGCTGGACAACACCACTAACAAAGTACCCCCTCAAAATAAGACACTGATGATGTATTTCATATTCTAACTTACAGCTAAGGTTTATGAAGACATCCCCTTTAGGTAAGCTTCAGAGACTTAATTGTAGAGCTGGAGTTAAATATGGTTCCGTTTTCCCACTTAAAATAAATTCTACTTTCCATTTGCTTGAGAGCAAATAATTTGCATTCAGCCCATTATTATGGCAGTGCTCTTCTGTATTATGTAGCCTTATATGAGAAAGAGAGAGAGAGTGCTGCAGTCTTATGTGCTCAGCATGGTGATAGCTGTGTGCACTCACTCCCTTCCACAAAGCTCCGGCTCCAACACTGGCCATTAGGTGGCACTACTGGGCAGAGGCCGTCTACATAGTTCTTTTCAAGCACACCATTATCCAAACATTTGTGCTCACCTATGATCAGCTCATCATGTGTTAATCCAGAGGTTTTATAAAACCGTATATTCACACACAAACATTACTATCATATGAATGGCTAAAACACACTCGTTCACATGTTCTAGACACAACAGCAAACAATAGTAAGTCATTCAGAATACAGTACTTTGAAATATGAATGTGAACAAAACCTCATAGTGTAGCTGACTGAGGCACCTCAGTAGAATGAGTGTTGATTAAGAATCAGTGCTTTTTTCTGTGACGATAACTAAATCTGATCTGAGGACTGGGATTCAGTACTGCTTTGTAAATAGCAACCCATTTGCTGTCAGACCTTTCAGCTACTATGCTGGGAGCTTTTCTTCATTTTTGTAACTTACAGTAAGTCATACTATGTCCTACAATACATTAACAAATCTGTGCAACCTTAATTAAGACATGGATGCTATCTGATGGGTTAACCTAATGGAGTCTGAGGATGTTTCAGACACTCTGATGTAGTCTAACATGCCTTGACTTTTTACAAATTACAGTACACCCATCTAAAATAATTTTACACAGGCTTTTGTTCACCACAAACTCAGCAACAACAGTGTCAAAGCAGTAAAAGTGTCATAAATCTGTATTTTGATTAAATCTGCTCTAAGCTTAGACTTTCCAAAAACTTGTTTTCAGATGTGCTGATATATTTTGAAAACACTTAACATTTCTAGCTGAGACTTTTGAGCTCAGAACTGAATAAACAGAGGTGTTGGCTACACACTGCTCATTACAGTTTTTAGACATTGTATGTGGTTTTATTTCTAAAGCTTAACTAATGTGAGGCGACAGTGTATTTTACTGAGTCGCTCATTCCTACACTCAGTATACATGAGATATGTGTGAGGTGAGAGGTCTTTTATTTAGATGTGCACTTTTTGTTTATAGAGACCAATTGGGCATTTTCACACATTCCTGGGCCACTATTCCTCCACTGGCATGTCTGTAATTACCATGTTCTAATTATATGAATAGCAGGTTGCATTAATGGGTGGGAAAAAAGCATTGCGGTGAACAACATGTCTCTGCATATTTAAGCTCCTCTCACAAATATCTAAAAATATATTTAGATTCAGCCTATATATATATATATAGGTATAAAGTAGATCCTAATTGGGCCTGTTGAGTTCTAGAGTTTGATAATATTTCCCTCACACATCCAGTACTCCAAACATGTCTTGGCTAATTGATTCTGGAGAAAGAGGAACACTTTGTGAATTACATTTTTTGGCTGAAGCATTTTTTGAGTCTCTCTAGAACTGTTTAAATGTTTAGTGTTCAATGTTCTGTATAATGCTGTAGTTTATGTGAGTTTGTTTGTGAAAGAGAAAGAGACTAAGAGAGAGACAGTATATTAAAGTCTCTCCTGACGCATGGAGGGGAGAGAGATAAAGAGATTACTGTCAACAGTGTGAGGCCTTCAGTTTAGTGAAGAAGGAGGGAAAAAAGATTAGTCACCAACGTTCTTCTTCACTTATTCCAGAGCTGTTTCATACCAGGCTATCTCTCTCTCTCTCTCTCTCTCTCTCTCTCTCTCTCTTTCTCTCTCTCTCTCTCTTTCTCTCTCTCTCTCTCTCATTCAAGCTTATCTGTCCCTTTTTTGCCACCCTACCATTACAACAGTCTCTCTTTTCATATATTAAAGCTTTCATTCTCACAAATGAGACCTGCTTGAAGCAGACATGAGTTTCACAGACATGAGTTTCACTCATTTGATCTTAAAAGAAGTCTCAGTCAATGTCTTTGTACCATCCTTTCTTAAAAGATATGCCAGTTATTGGCAGGTCAGGTCAGTGACTGAGCTCTGGGAGAATGACTTTACTGAGTCAAGATGCCACTGGGCATGAGGGTGGTGATTAAGGATCAATTACACCTGTAAGTGGATGATTACGTAATCCCAGCAGCATCTGGCTTTGAGCCTATAAACACAGTAGAAAAAATGTTGGCAAATACATAGTTAATTTTGAAATATACACAGATGGATGTATCATTGGTGGCGCTCTAGGCAAAAGACAAGAGATGTGCATTTGGCCCCAATCTTTCTTTTAGTGTATTGTTATGTTATTTATTTTTGTTACTTTTAAAAGTGATAAAAAGTGAAAAAGTGCACAATTACTGGCCAATGTGCTTGCACAAAATGGCATTTGACCTCCGCATGTAACCCATCCTTGCAAAGAAACACATATACACACACACCACTAAAGTAATGCTAGTAGAGAGAAAAAAGCATTGGTTTGTTGGAAAATATATTTATAAACAACATACATTCAAATCAGATTAAAACTAATGCTTGAAAAAAATATATAAATCTGGGTTCGAGACATTAAAGGAATAATTAAAGGAAAAAGTCTAAAAAAGTGTTCAGATATTGCATTACAATACAATTAAACAATTAACGTCCCGACCCAGTTTTGAGGCATGTATAAAAAGTAAGGATACACAAAATATTCTGCTTCATAAATTATTCAGCTGAAAATGTCAATGGGACTGTTACTGTTTTCTAGTTTCAGCCAAACAAGAACAGAGCAGTTGTCCCAAGACAAATTAGTCCTCTGTGACAGGCCAGACAAAAAGTGATCCAACAAGTCCACCATGAAAAACAAAAACAGCAAGACCCCACTTCCCTCACCCAGACTAGGGTTACCAGAGCCACACCCTGGAGTCAGGCCTAGGGGAGGGATTCCTTGGTGAGCTCCTGTTGGCAGAACCACTACCCATGGGGGCTGGCCGGGTTCAACCCAAAGGAGCTACATTGGTTGACTCCCACATGAGCTTACCACCTGTCTGGGAGGCAGTAATGGTGGTCAGGTGCTGTGGGATTTGGGTGGCGACCTAAAGCGAAGGCCTTGGTCTTCCGATCCTTGGCTACTGAACCTAGCTTTTAGGACATGGAACGTAACCTCTCTGGTGGGAAAGGAGCTTGAGCTGGTGCATGAGGTTGAGAGATGAGTTGTGCTCACCTCAATGCACAGCTTGGGCTTTGGAACCAATTTTCTTGAGAGGGGCTGGACACTTTTCCACTCTGAAGTTGCCCAAGGTGAGAGGCATCGGGCAGGGGTAGGTTTGCTCATAGCGCCCTGGCCTGTTGCCTGTGTGTGTGGTTTTTCCCCAGTGGATGAGAGGGCAGCTTCTCTATGCCTTCAGATTGAAGGACAAGTTCTGACTGTTGTTTGTGCTTATGCACCGAACAGCAGTTCAGAATACCCAGCCTTCTTAGAGTCCTTAGAAGGGGTGTTGGAAAGCACTCCTTTCCTGCTTTGCTGGGGGATTTCAATGCTCATGTGGGCAACAACAGTGTGACCTGGAGAGGTGTGATTGGAAAGAATGGCCTCTCTGATCTGAACCCGTGTGGTGTTCAATTACTGGATTTCTGTGCTCATCACAGTTTATCCATAAATAACACCAAGCGTTATTTTATGTGGCACCAGGACACTCTAGGCCAAAGTTCAATGATTGACTTTATAGTCATATCATTGGAGCCTTGCAGCCATGTGTCTTGGACACTCAGGTGAAGATAAGGGCTGAGCTGTCAACTGATCACCACTTGGTAGTTAGTTGGATCAAATGGCAGGGAAGGATGTCAGACCGACCTGGCAGGCCCAAACAAGTAGTGAGGATTTGCTGGGAACATTTGGCAGAGGAACCTGTCAGAGAGATTTTCAACTTCCATATCCGGCAGAGCTTCGACCACATTCCATGAGAGGGAGGGGACATAGAGTCTGAATGGGCTGTGTTCTGGGCTTCCATTATTGAGGGAGCTGACCAGAGCTGTGGCTGCAAGGCAGTTGGTGCTTGTTGGGGTGACAACCCCCGTACCCAGTGGTGGACACCCTGGGTAAGGGAGGCTGTCAAGCTCAAGAAATCTTCCAGAAGTGCAATCTGGTCTGGTTGACTTGCCATGCGGGCTTCAGCTTTGGCTGTTGCTGAGGCAAAAACAGACATGGGAGGTGTTTGGCGAGGCCATAGAAAATGACTATCAAATGGCTCCTCAAATTCTGGCAATTCTGGCAAAAGGACAGGTGGTTCAGGAGGAGAACTGTCTACAATGGTGGTGGGGAGTTGTTAACCTTGACTAGGGACATCATTGGCCATTGGAAGGAATACTTTGAGGACCTTCTCAATACCACCTTCATGTCAAAAGAAGAAGCAGACTCTAGGGACCTTGGGGGTGACTCGCCCATCAGTCAGGCTGAGGTGGCCGAGGTAGTCAAAAAACTCCTCTGTGGTAGGGCTCTGGGGTTGGGATTATCAAGGCTCTAGATGTTGCAGGGCTGTCTTGTTTGACATGTCTTTGCGACATTGCATGGACATCAGGGGCAGTGCCCCTGGATTCGGAGAGTGGTGTGGTGGTCCCCAATTTCAAGAAAGAGGAGGCTGTGTTCCAACATTAGGGCATCACACTTCTCAGCCTCCCTGGGAAAGTCTATTCAGGGGTACTGGAGAAGAGAGTTTGACTGATTGTTGAACCCTGGTTTCAGGAGAAACAATGTGGGTCCAGTCCTAGTCATGGAACAGCTTTTCACTCTTGCTAGGATTGTATAGGGTGCATGGGAGTTTGCTGAACCAATCCACATGTGTTTTGTGGATTTGAGGAAGACATTCGACTGTGTCCCTCAGGGTATCCTGTGAGGGGTACTCAGTGAGTGTGGGGTACTGAGCTCTTTGATAAGGGCTATCCAGTCCTTATACAAACAAAGCAGAAGCTTGGTCCATTTGGCGACAGTAAGTCAGACTGGTTTCAGTTGAGGTTGGACTCCACCAGGGCTGCCCTCTCTTCATAATTTTTATGGACAGAATTTCTCAGCATAACCAAGTGATAAAAGGTATCCAGTTTGGTGACCTCAGGATTCCATATCTGCTTTTTGCAGATGATGTGGTCCTGTTGGCTTCATCAAACCAGGACCTCCAGCTCTCACTGGACCAGTTTGCAGCTGAGTGTGAAGCAGCTGGATAAGAACCAGTACCTTCAAATCTGAGACCATGGTACTCAGCTTGGAAAAGGTGGAGTTCTCTCTTGGTTGGGTTGATTGGGTGGATGCCCTTGCCTCAAGTGTAGGAGTTTTAGTATCTCGCGGTCTGAGCCAGAAGGCAATGCTCTCTGTTTATTGGTTGGTTTACAGTCCAACCTTCATCTATGATCATGAGCTTTGGGTAGTGACCGAAAGAATGAAATACAAGCGGCTGAAATGAGCTTTGAAGTGAGCTTTGAAATGAGCATAAGGATGCCTCCCATGTGAGGTGTTCCAGGCATATCCAGTTGGGAGGAGACCCCGGGAAGACCTAGGACACACGGGAGAGATTATATCTCTCAACTGGTCATTGGAATCATCCCATATGAGTAGGAACAGGTGGCTGGGGAGAGAGACACCTGGTCTACTTTGCTTGCGACCTGGATTCAGATAAGTGGAAGATGATGGATAGATAGATGGATGGATGGACTAAACCAAGTAAAATAAATAATACAGTAATTAAATAATTCTGCTTTCTCCTGTTTAAACAGTGAAAGGAGCAGAATTTACAAAATCAATTTCCAGAAAAGTTGGGACACTTTAAAAACTGAAATCTTTTATTTTTTTCAAAAGTCAAAAAGACAAAGACTATATTTTACGTGATTTCAATAACAAATGTCATTCTATTTGTAAATTTAAAAATGCTCTGAAACTTTTAATAGAAGCTTAACATTTAATAATGTAAATGTACAGAAAATTTATTTCAAGTCATTTGGATTTTTTATTGGTCCATTTGTCTTGAAACATTTACACAATATAAAGTGCATGTGGAAGGGATACAGAGTGTTGTTCCAGCAGTCAAAAAGTTTGTCATTCCACATTTAAAGCGAATGTGGCTGTTTGGAACATTAGCCAAATAGTCACAGCTATTAATGGTGAACTTTTAAAAGCTTTTATTTTGGACTTGTACATTTTAGGTTATAATTTGTAAACTAGTGTGGCTTTTGTTGGGTTTGATCTCATATTCATATCTCATTTATTTCCTTTCACTATGGATGTGACACTTTTGAATAGAAAATACTGATCTGCTTCAGTCTGGTATTCTCATTTGCAAGCAAATCATGGCAGTATCTGTTGCAGTGTTGATCATTTATTTAAATTACTCAATTGATTACCATTTTCAGGTGTTGACTTTGTTTAACTGCTATGATTAACATCACTAGCATGAATGAATGAGAGTGATTTACTGTTCCTCTCTTTAACCAGTTGCATAGACCACTGAACATCATGTGATATGCTGCAGTACTTAAGTGGCATAGGCTATGCTCAGACAGCAAGCCCAAATCTGACTTTTGGCCTATCTAGACTGTATCCAGATTGATTGTGACAGTCAAAAAACACATGAAATCCAATTTTTGCAAATCTGATCTAAGCCACATTTGGAGGTGGTTTGAAATTCTGAATAAAATCTGTTTTGGACAGATCTGTCTCAGTCCGGATGCTATGACCACTCAAATCGGATTTCAAAGTGCCTTTTCCATCACTCGCCATGCAACACAGAACGACAAAATTCCAGAGTGACGGAAGTGCAGGAATCCAAGAAGCATGTCCCAGGTTGCCATTTCCTGAAAAACTCTCCAGCCCACTGACTGACACTGTCTAAAGAGTCTAATCACAGATGTTTGAAGAAGTTATAACTGCTTTTTATTTCTCTTAAATTTATTTTAGTCCTACTTTGATCTATATTTTCAGATCCTATTCCACTGGGTTTTTCTATTATTAGTCTCTGTAAGGTATCTCCAATATTATTTTTCTACTGGTACTATATGTGTTTATGGCTGTCTCTGTACATTTTAAAGTAGTCGAGAAACACCTTACCATCTGAAATTTTATCCACAAGTACATTAAAAGAAATACTGCAAACCTGGTAACTCTGTAGCCACATCACCAATGTGGCTGTAATTACTGACGTCTGCACTGTTACAATAGAAACCCAAGCAGACAGACTTGTTAGACTTGACTTGCAGCCATGGCCTAGTGTTTAAGGCTCTGGTCTTGTGACTGGAAGTTTGCCGGTTTGATCCCCAGAGAGGCCATGACTGAATTTCCCTTAAGCAAGGCACCTAACCCCCTAACTGCTCCCCGGGCAACATGGATAAGGGCTGCCCACCGCTTCGGGCACAAATTCTCACAGCCTAGCGTGTTCACTAGTGTGTGTGTGTGTTTCACTGAATAAATGGGTTAAATGTGGAGGTCAAATTCTGTTGGGTGCAAATTACATTGGCAAAAAGGTGAATCTTAATCTTAATCTCTTACATATATCAGTGCGGACAGTCACCTTAACAAGTCTGATTTACCTGCTATCTGAACACAGTCATATACATAACACAGTCATATACTACACCTTTAATTGCCCAAATGTTGCTCTTTGATGGCTCAAGAAGCTTAATGGAGATTTTCCAAAAATGTATTAAGTACTTTGTATATATAAAATACTAAATACTATTAATATTACTAAATATTAAATACTAAATACTATTAAATATTAAATACTATATACTATAAGTCAGATGAGATATGACTCATATTGTAATTGTTCATATTTGAATGTGTAGTGAGAGCTATTTTGACAAAACTGAGCACAGTGTGAGACTTTATTGAGATCTGTACTAAACTCAAGAGAGATTACAGAGGTCTTTTTCTCAAAAGAAATATCTAAGCAGGAGACTTGAGCTAAAGCTTTGTGTTTCCCTCTGACTTTATTGTTGTGAAGGAAAAACTACTGAGATGTTAAGAAGCTCTTTTTGATTTCTGTCCTCTGGGGGTGCTGACTCTGTTTCACCAAATTCTGTGCTGGATCAAGATAAATGTGAGAAGTGTTTTGGGATTTCAACACCCAAACAATCATTATACTGAAAAAATGAAATAATTGGTGTAAAAAACAGAAGAAATGATAGTTGTTGTTTTTTTAAAGGACTGGATCATGCAAGAACAAGGGAGGAAAGAAGACAGGCAGGGAGGGCAGACAAGAGGGGGAAAGGAGGACAGAGTTAAATTTATCTCCCTCAAGAAAATCCCTTTCAATCTGATCAGTGCATTTGAGATGGACTAGAGACGCTCGAAACTCCATGGCTTGATAGCAGGTAGGAACATGTATTTCTCACTAAATTCTTACTAGAGATAAATGAAAATGCACTTTTTAATGACATCTGTTAACACTGTATATGAGTTTCTGTTCACATTGTACATGCATCATGTTGCTAACATACAAATTGTTAATCAGCCAAAATGTACATAAATACATAGTGTAGTTATATAAACTGCTTTTTAATGAACTCTTGTCAGAATAGCTGCCTGAATTAATTACCTGATTCTATGTGGGCACACAAACTGATTAACTGATATTTTTTATTGCACTTGTTGAAGAGAAAATGAATGAATATATACACAGAAATACTTATATTATTAGCTTTTGTCTCATTATTTTATCTACAAAAGCAAATGATGTGTTGCTGGGTAATGAAAAGCCAACCAAACAACAGTCCTCACATTTCAGTACTCTACAAAAAATGAATAAACAAATGGCTAGTTTTGTTAAATATTCTCTCTTACAGGAGTTTTTCCTTAAATCTGGAGATTTAACAGAAATCATTACAGATTATTTTCAGTGGATTTAGTCCAAGGCTAGTGTTTAAAAATCTTAAGCACATATTAATGTGAAATTTAACCCAAATGTAGCTGCCAATTCTGTCAAATCTCTGTATTAAATTATCGACCTACAGTTTTTATTTATAACTAACCAACTTTTTTATTATTATTTATATAAACCAACTTTTATTAAATGACTCTTGTTAGAACTTTCCCAGAAGTCTCTTGTTGACGGTTCTATTCTTATAGTTGACCTCACATGTATAAGCAGGGAAGCAGAACCTTTTGTGAACTGTGTTTTCTCATGTCCTCATGATGACACAGCACATTAGGTGATGGCCTCAGTAAACCCTGAAGTACAGTATGTAACAAAACAAGAATAACCTGAATAGTATTACAAAAATGTCACATGATTAAACGTCCCATCATATTAAAACACTACATGTGAAAAAGATACACACTGCTCTGTGTGGTGTAAAACTTAGAATTAGACAGATATTCTGATGTTACAGGTAACAAAATGTAATACACCCTACACTGTGTTCATTGTTCTCATATTTACTGTGTCCACTTTTGTAGATGAGTACAGGCTGAAGTCTTGCACAAATCTATGAGGAAATTCTGCCATTCCATCAGAAATAATTATTTCAGCTTTTTTATTCTTGTTTGGTGATGTGGCTCTGTTTTAAGATCACTTAAAAGTGCATAAGATTCAGTTCAGGTGAAGATCTACGGTGTGTAGTTAAACTCAATTGCAACAAAGGAGCTCCTCTGTAATGCAGCCTGTCACTGTTTTAACTTTCTACAGCATAGCACATAAACTAAAATGAAGTCCCTTAATATTAATTAATTAATATTAAGTTAATATGCAGAGATGTTGAATCATGTGACATTTAATTTAAATGTACTAACTTTAAGTGTACTAACTTTTGTTACATAACCTACATGCTGAATCTGCAGATTTTGCACATCCTTCCATTAGTGCAGCTGCTGAACATCTTAAACTATGTCATAATTATTTAGAATCTTCACCGACATTTTCTTAATGAAACTGAAGTCCAGGGAGGCTACATGTTGAAATTACATATCTAAACATCTGCCGCCTGATGTTAACATCACAGCGCTATACTAATAACTTACAGTACAAAAATAAACAGTGTTGCACTAAGCATAAGAGATGTCGCTTATTTATGTTGAAGAATGTGGCATTTTACTATCGCAGCAAGTTACCTATGCTGGATATCTAAAGACTCTAAAAACTGATGAGCTTGTGAGATTTGGGATATCTAAATATAATTGGTGATGCTTCATCAGTTTGCTCAACTGCTGTATTGTGAATAGTTTATACTGTCATTTTTACAGTAACAGAGCCCCATAAATACCCTATAAATTACACTGGAAAAATCTATCTGCTCGTTTTTTTGCTTCCTAGCTGAAAGAAAAGTTTATTATTTAAAATGTCAGATGTATTACAGAAAAATAGTGAAAAGACTAAAATGCTACAATCTTAACTGTGGGCATTCTGTCCCTTGAGAGTGCAATGAGAGTGTCTATTCACCCGTTTCAGGTGGCGTGGACAACAGCGTGAGAAAAACATATTAGTTAGGAGGGGCAAGCCTATTAAGGGACCTTGGGCCACATGCATGCAGAGTGATTCTAAACTGGCTAGCAGGGGAAGACCGCCACCCAGACTCATCAACATGTGTGATCACAACAATGCTTCAGGCTAATGGTGGCGTGCCAAGCCAATCCGTCATGACCATTAATCCCCCCATATCCTATTAGTCAGTCAACCTTGAGACGCAGACACTTTGGTCAGAACACTATGATGTGGTGGAACCTCAGGAAATGGATACTTCTACATTCACAAAGCGCAGATTTTAAACTCTTTTGTCTTTTGAAAGTTTTATTGATTGATTATATAAAAAGTTGTATTTACAACCCTGTACAGCTGATTTCTAATAATACCTAATTCATTAATCGCTATATGTCATTATGATGCGATATAGTATTTTCACTATAATTGTATAATACAATGAAATTTTATTACATTTAAAGTCTTAGATGTCATTGGTTCCACTGCTTGTTTAAGAAGCATTACCACAACAAAACGTTTTACAGAAGTGGGCAGCTTGAATTTTATTACTTTCAAATGGCTTTACACATTTATGGTTTTCTGCTGACACCCATGAAATCAGTTTTCACAGCTTTAAACATATAATAATTTCATAATTTTTTATGATAACTTTTAAATTAAATATGAATACAAAATTAACTAGACTGTAGAACATTTGTGGTTTTGGGTCTATTTTTATGGAGAGCAATGAAAGCACTGAGCCTGACTATTGTAAACAAATAAACCAAAAAGCACTGGCATACTGGCATAGCATCTTCATAATAAAGGATACTTACTGGATAAAAGTAGGTTTGAAGGGTTCCAAAAATTCATCTAGTAAAAAAATTCAAGCCTAATATAAAGGCTTTCAGTGCCACCTAACTGATGTATTACCTCTGGCAGTAGCTTGTCATCTTGCCAGTGTCTCCTGTGTTTGCTACCTCTTGCTTGAGGCCTTGTGAGCGGCTTGCCTGCTTCCATTATGCTGAAAACCATCCCTCAACATTTGTATCAAGTGAGAAGAGCAGTAATCTGATTACAATTTTCAGTGGGGTTTCAGCTGTTAGCGTCATTCACCTCAGGGCCATGGCTGGCTCAGTGAGACTCAGCGCTGATGAGTGATTGACTCAATAATTGGAACTGAGTTGTTTATGATCCAGCTGCGGTCTTCTCCAAAAAAACTGTTCATCTACTCTGCTAGAGCCACTGAACTGCTTAGCCTTATCCCATTCCATTACACCATGTCACTGTTAGAATTCCTTATGACATGAATGATTTGGATGGATACATGTTGGATGGTCTAATTTGTTCCATCATTTTGTTCAGGGCAGTACTCATTCTTTTGTATTTTATATTGCCTGTAGGAGTACACTGGTGGCCTCACGGAAACGACAGAATCCGGAAATTAAAGGATTACTCTGCTTGCCAAACATAGGAGATCACTTGTGCCAAAAGACTTCACTGTGCATGTGGATAAAAGTAAACCACACCGAGCTCTGCTCTGCCAGATCACAATGCTGGGTTGTGATTTCAGACACTGGAACTATGCTGTGATAAATTTGACAGAATTATGAGCAACTGAAGAACCTTCAGTGGAAATTGTGGCTGACTGCTCAGGTCTACGTTCAGGATTTATAAACTGTGTTTTCTGGTTATCTGTAATGGATGTCCTCATTTACCTGCTGTTGCTCTATGACATTTGTTCTTGCCGTGCTTTGCACCAAAATAAAGAATAAGCAAACCCACCACATTCAACTGGATTGGTCAGGCTGTGATTGATGATGGCTAAAAACGCAAACAGAGCCAGTTTGCCTTTGCTGCTGCCTTTCTCAGAAAACAAGGGTGGAATTCTCCTAGGACTATGTCCTCTGCCTCTCCCCCTCTTCTCACTTCTCCTTCTCTCAGTGATGTCCTCAGTAGGACGTAGTAGTGTGCCAGGACTAGAATATGACTGGGGAGCTCACCCCAAGCTAATCTGCACTCCCATACCTGCAGACACTGACCCAAGCTGCTTCCCCCCAGGTAGTGTCACTCATGGGCCTAGCACTAATGGACATAGCAACGGACACACAAATGGGCACAGCAATGGACATGTAAATGTGCACAGCAATGGGCATAGCAATGGACACAGCAGTGGGCATGTCAATGGGCACAGCAATGGGCATAGCAATGGACATAGCAGTGGACATGTCAATGGCCACAGCAATGGGCACAGCAATGGGCATAGCAATGGACATAGCAGTGGACATGTCAATGGACATAGCAGTGGACATGGGAATGGACAGTATGTTGGTGGACTGCACAACAGTCCTAGTAGCAGTAGTCGACGAGGCATGTCTGATGAAGCAAAGGCTACAATTCTCCACCTCAGGGAAAGCCTAGTGCGTCAGAAGGAGACCATCCTAGACCAGCGAGAAACCATACGTGAGCTGACTGCCAAACTGACACTCTGTGAGGGTTTTGGAAGGGGTGCAGGTGGTCACCATGACGATGACCACCACGGCTCATCACAACATGGCTCTCACCACTCTTCACATCACTATGACAGTGACCACCACTCCGACCCTCATTATCCTCTCACTGGGCACCGCAGTGACCATCACAGAGGGAAGCCACCATATTTGGGAAAACACAGCTTCTCCCCTGAGCAGGCAGGGAAGACCCTGCAAGCTCTCAAAGAGAGGCTGGAGAATTTACAGGTAAGAGATCAGAAAAGGCCTTAGCAGATTGTTATGGTGCCCTGCATGTATAAAACATTGATCACTGCCAAAGTTCTTGTTTGGGTTTGAGAAGCCTTCAGCTTCTCAGTTCAAAGAGAGCATCTTCACTCAGGGAATGTTCCACTCTGTCAAATTAACCTGAGAAGCTCCCCAGGGAAGTGCAACATGCAGAGAGTTCTGGCTGTCCAGCACATGCTCTGATGGCATCCGGTGCCAGCAAAAGATCATTGAACACATTCGCCCCTCCTCTCGGGCAGCCCTGCCTTACTTAATTTAATTAGCTGAGCCCTTTCCTCAAGAGAGCACCTTGGACAAAATGCAGAAAACAAACAAGTGCAAATAGAAATATATTAAAGGAAACAGTAGAATTGCAGGCTATCATCTGAACAATGATGCAAAACCTGAACCTATATCTGAACAATTTTAGTCTCACTTTAGATGCCTTAAACACATACAGGTTTTGGTGGCAGTGGGAATCAAAAGGAAGTGAGTACTGTTTTGTTTCCCAAAATCAGTGAAGCACAACCATCACTATTAACTGGTAGGATGATGAGGTTCTCACTTTTCACACTCTACCACTTGACAATGCTTCCACTTTAGAACTTTTAAGAATAGATTTAAAGCTATTAAGAATTTCAGAAGTGGACTTGCTGATCTACCGCTTCACAAATATCTACCACTTTTGATCACTTATTAAATTTTATTGTGAGTACTTTTGAAGCCTTTGCCCAAGGCATAAAAAAACACTCACACTGGTGACCACACTCTGCGGTATGCTAGCTGCTATCACCACCAATTAGCTTATCTGCCTTGATGAGCCATTAATCGTGGTGTACTATAGCACTGAGTAAAGCCGGATTTGCTCTGACTAATCAGAGGAAGGAGGTTGGCAGTTAAAGACAGACTGGCTTAAAATGTCATCGTGCTTATCTGCATATTGACATAATAAATGCTGTACAATGCATGAAAGCATGCAATTCTGATAAACACAGATGTCTGCATAGTATTAATTGTGTCAATATATTTCCTAATAAGTCAGCTGTAGATTATAGATGGTTAACAAATATAAGGAAAGTTTAAACGCTGTACCACTAGCTTACACCTACAAAGTTCTCCCTCACATTTACACTTTAGGTTTGAATGTTTTGTTAAATTATAAGGTACATTTAACATAACTCCATGCATATATGAATGTGTGAGTCATCCTTGTGTCCTACTTTCAGGAACCTCTACATATTCCCACACACCATGGTCACAAGTCTAGACATTAGATAAGTTAGGATTAAAGGTGACAACATTAAATCAGTGTTTTCAAAACTTTTTTATCAACCCCACGCATTACCATTCTCTCACTATACAGACAAGGAATTCATCCAGCACCTATTCAAGTTCACTGAGAGACCTTCTGCAGCGCAAAATCAGTGCACTGGAAGAGCAGCTCCACCATCACTATGATGACCACCATGACCATGGACACCATGATAACCATCATGGGCATGATCACCATGAAAAGCATCATGACAATCACCATGATGACCATCATGGAGATCATCATGATGACCACCATGACGACCACCGCTATGGTCATCATTACAGTCACTATTATGGCCATCGGTACGATTGGCACAGTCCACATCACAATGATCACCATGACGATCACCATGACGACCACCATGATGACCACCATGAGGATCACCATGAGGATCACCATGAGGATCACCACGATGACCACCATGATGACCATAACAACAACAACCGTGATGAGCACCATGGCAACGATGATCATGGGAACCACCCTCACAAACCAGCAGTGCCAAGAGCACCAGCCCGTGGAGCCCACAACAAGCTGGACACAGTACTGAGCCATCTGTATCACAGACCACCTGAAGCAGGTTCTATGTATTTCAATATTAAAAACTATTGTTAGATACTCTAACTAATGCTATAAAAGCAACAGCAAATGATATATGTGTCTTGTCTCTTTACAGGGACCCACAAGACAGTGAAGAATCCTGATGCTTTCCAGATTGGATTTCCGATGCGCACCAACTACATGTATGGTCGGATCAAACGCACTCTTCTCAACGAGATCTTTGCCCTAACTGTATGCCTCTGGGTGAAGGGGGGCTCAGGTCCAGGGCTTGGGACCCCTTTTTCTTACTCTGTTCCAGGTCAGGCTAATGAGCTTGTCTTGATCGAATGGGGCAACAATCCAATGGAATTACTGGTGAATGACAAAGTAAGAACATAGTGACTGAAAGTAATATGCTCTATGTTCTAGATTCTACCATTATTATCACTAAAGGGATCAATAAAGTGCTATCTATCTATCTATCTATCTATCTAATGACCTAAGTCACCAATATTTAAAGAAACGCACTGAAACAGATTCAGAGTCAGCATTTTCATTTGTCCAGACAAGGAATACCAGAGCTTATCCTAAGTTTTAGTAGGGGTCAGGGGGTCACTCTAACCTAAGTGACATTTTCTCTTTACAACAGTAAGGGTGTAGTGAAGCTGCTCACTCATGTGGCATACTGATGTTTCCAAGATCAAAAGAGGAGAATAGTTCAATGCTTCTTGGATGCCTGCTGACATCTAGGTCCATCTACAAAAAGTACATCTATAAAAAGTTCAGGCATGTGTATAGCTAAGGATGCACCACTTATCTGGGTTTGTATACAGAATTTTTATCGGACTCCATTCAAATGTGTCTCTAAACGTTTATCTAAGCATTTGAAATGCCTTTAGAAGTCACAATGTTTGAGCTAGAAACACCAAATTTGGAAATTTTGTAGATTTAATAGCATAAATTTATGATTTTTCTTTTCAGCCAAATCTGACTTTCGGGTTTTTGTAAAATTCCTGTATGATTTTTCTTCATAGAAATAAATTGCAGAATGTTGTTAACAACTTTGACCCTTAACTCCCCAGACCTTTAAATCTGGCAAAAATCTTTAAATCTGCCAGAATCTCACACAACAGGAGCCACGTAGGGCTTCAGCTGCTGTTTCTGACCTGCTCATCTTATATTACTTACCATTACAGCCTGTAAAGCAGTATTATAACACCAGCAACACCTTAGCAACCACCTTGGGTAGCATAGCAACACTTTAGCAACTACCTTGGGTAGCATAAAAACACCTTAGCAACCACTTAGCAGCACCATAGCAACCACCTGAAACACCATAGCAACCACCTGGCAACACCTTAGCAAGTGAGCCTTATTAGCTAAGCAACATCCTGTGTTTCCTTCATTAAATGCACTTTTCTAGTTATCATTATTACTTTTGCTCATTTATTTTAAGTTATATTGTGGTATATTTGTTGGTTTGTCTGCTGGGATGTTAAAAATATTCAGGGTTCCAAAAATATTGTAAACTGCAGTTTACTAATTGTTTTGTCTTTGAAAAACAAGACAAAAATACATTTAGCCAATTTTATTTATGCAAAGATGGAAAAAAATGTTGGTTGGTTTTAGCCAAAAATGTTAATGGCATTGCATGTTAGTGGTCTTTCAGGATGGAAATTGCTCATGTCTACCAGAATAACAGAGGAAGGCAGCTCCCTAAGCCATTAAGATACCCTCTTTTTGCATTAAATGTGTGAAATTAAGCTCCAGTGGCTTCTTCTGTGAGAATAGGGTTCTCCAAGATACTGGAAGGCATTAGTTTTCTGCATTTCCTGCTCTAAATCATGTGATTCCTAATACTGAGTAGATATTATGCCTATGATAAGCTGGTACAGTCGAGGACAAAACTTTAAGAACGTTAATTAAACTACTTTATAAACCAATCCTAATTAACCACGACTCAACCAAGACCAAACCTCTAAATCAATATCCTTCTCAATCAATTAATCAAGAATGTTCACATCTCTCTCACTCTTATAGGCCGTCAATCTACCACTTTCTCTGACGGACAGTAAGTGGCACCATCTGTGTGTGACATGGTCAACTCGTGATGGTGTCTGGGAAGCTTTTCAGGATGGAGTGAAAAGGGGCTCTGGAGAAAATCTGTCTGCCTGGCATCCCATAAAACCAGGCGGAGTGTTTATACTGGGACAGGAACAGGTAACAGTAATGAATATTACTTAATGTTGGGCATGTTTTGTTTTTTAACTGCTGAATAAACAATAATATAAATGAGGCTATACTTCATGATGTCTTCAGTTATTAGTCTTCGTTAGGTTTCTTATTGAGTTACTACAATTACTATAGGAGTTATACACACAGTCAGAAACAAGGTACTGCACATGTACTATTTTTTTGCCCAAAAAAGTACAATTAAAGACACAAAATGGTGCTTAGGATCCAATTGTGTATCTTAAGGGATCACTCCATTCAGTTTTCCAGGAGAAAGCATCAGATTTGTATCATTTTTTTTTGTATAAATATTTGCATATTTGTATAACTTTGTAAGTGTTAGTAGTTAAGAGCACAATAACATACTATTCACTGATATTTGTCTATTCTATATCTTCTGATTTGTTTCATTCTACAAAACCATTCCAGGACACTCTGGGTGGCCGCTTTGATGCCACACAGTCATTTGTGGGAGAGATGTCAGATCTGCAGCTGTGGTCACGTGTTCTTACATCTCAGGAAATCTACAACCAGGCTTCTTGTTCAAGTCACCTCACTGGAGATGTCATTGCTTGGAGCGAGCCCATTGTAGAACTCCATGGAGGAGTTACCAAATACCCCTTCGACCCTTGCAACTAACTCTGGGAAGGCTAACTCACACTGAGTCATGGAACAGCTCCTAATGAGCCAAATCTTATGGTGCTCTGCACTACAAGATGAGCTTCTGTGCTTCCAAGTCCTTCACTTAAAGAAGGTCACAGAGACTTTAAAAGCCAAAGGACTGCAGATGGAGCTCAAAATATAAGCACAGCAAGTACTGCTGCTGCTTCTTCTGCTTCTTAAGCAACACACAAGCGTACACACAAGTGTAACACTAGAATTTGCTACTTTTAAGGGGGTCCATATAGCCCCCAAGGAATATAGCCAAGCACTTTATTAGCTGATGTGTTTAAATTAAACACTACACAATGATGTGTCACAGGCACTGAACATATCACATGCTGAGAGTTTTTGGATGACAAATTTATGACGAAAGAGTACGAAACATGTACCGATGAAGAAACATCAGCAGTGTGTCAAGTGAAGAACACTGATGTTTTTGTTAGACCTTGATGCTGCTTTGAGCATCAGTGCATCAATGTTTAGATGCCTAATTTAACTTCAGTTATTTTAAACGTTTCATATTGATTCTTTAACAGCACTTAGTTCTGTTAATAGAAAATTATAACTCAAGGTGCTCTTTAACGCTGCTTCTCTGTTTCTGGATCAGATGTACTTCTGGGATAAAAGTGATGTGTTGTTTTTATATGCAAGTAAACACATTTGGAAGAAAAATGAAAGACCAAAAAATGGAACATTGGTGTTTTTTCATAAATGTACTATTTCCATCTGACCGAGGGCATTGTCTTGTCTTTAATGTTTTGTTTTTATGCATGCATTTGTGTATCTGTACTGCTTACAGGTCTCAAAAGAGTGAAACTGTTTATTTCTTTATTTATTTCCCTAAAATCATCTTTTTTATGTCACAGTCATTTATATTGTGGTACTACAGGCAGGTGGGCTGTTGTACTGGGTCTGCATATGCACATGCCAGCAAGTCAGGAGCCGCATGAGAATGCAAAGGGTGTCCATGGCAACATAGCTTAAAGGAGGATTAAACAGACGAAGAGAGTTCTGCGATTTATTCTATCTGTTGCTCTTTCTCTTTAAAATGCAGCATGTGTGTACTCTCTCTCTCTCTCTCTCTCTCTCTCTCTCCCTCCCTCCCCACAGCACACTGGTTTGGTGAATAATTCCTCACTGAGAGGTAAAATACATGCTGCTGTAAACTATGTAAATAGATTTTTGATTGTATTTTTGTATTCATTTCATTCTGTTAAATGTGGGATTGATCTGAACTATAACAAAAGCTGCAGATCTGACAAAAGGTGTAATTATGTTGTAGCACATATTGATGTCATTGCTTTTATGTGTGATACACTTTTTTGTCCAAATCTTCTAGAATGTGATTTTGTTTCAGTTGTACTTTTTCTTCCCCATTTTTCTGCATCCAGTTCCATGAGACAAATGAACTATGTAACAAGGAGCTTTCAATGTCTATGTCTCCCAGTTTTACAGCGAGTCAGACTGTGCTTAATGACATTTAGCATCACCAGGTACGGGGTTCGCTGTTGCCATGGCAATAGGCTGGGCACCATTTTCTGCTGGTAGAGACTGTACACTCAGATCCCCCGGCAGCATGCCGGCTTTCATGACATCTGCAAAATACTCCCTCTGTAAATAGAGGCCATTAGAACATTCTCCTGCTATACTGACTCTATACACACCTGCTTTGTTTGATATCTTTCTCTTTTCAACATCAGAGGGTCTAATCTCTCCTGATTTTATTGTTTTACTGCTCATTTTATTTACATTTACTAGATAAACATATTACTAAATGTTACATAATAACTATAATCTGACTCATGTCATTTCAACCACATGAGTTGCATACACTTATATTGCTTAAAACTCGCCTTTGGTCTGTATTTCTGATTGTAATCAGTACACTGTAGTGTTAATCATTTTTATTTTCAAGGTTGTACATATTGATGGATTGTTTTTCATTATGTTTGTGTTTGGACACATGCTCAGTGTCTATAAGCCAAATTATGTATGCTAAACATCAACATTTAATATTAGCATTTTAATTAAAAAAACAACAACTCCTGCTCAGACCCTTTCACTTATATGTTCAAGAGTTCAAGTTCAAGAGGTTTTTTTATTGTCATTTCGGCTCAGTACAGTACAGTACATATTGAAACGAAACAACGTTCCTGTGCATATGTGCAAATATGTTAATGATTATGAAGACAAACGCAGTGCTGTTCAAATGTGCAGTGATATTTAGTCTTTGAGAGTCAGACTGTGTGTTGAGGAGTCTGACAGCCTGAGGGATGAAACTGTTAGACAGTATAGCAGTGAGGGTCTGAATGCTGTGGTATCTTCTACCAGAAGGCAGCAGGTGAAGAGACCATGTGATGAATGCGATGTGTCCTCCACAATGCTGAGAGCTTTCCGGACGCAGTGCTGGTGGTAAATGTCCGTGACAGATGAGAGAGAGACCCCAATGATTTTTTCAGCCATCCTCACTATATGCTGGAGAGTCTTGTGGTGAGATGCAGCACAATTCCCAAACCAGACAGTGATGCACCTGCTCAGGATGGACTCTATGGTTCCTCTGTCGAAGGTGGTGAGGATGGGAGGTGGCAGATGAGCTTTCCTCAGTCTTCTTAGGAAGTAAAGATGCTGTTGGGCTTTCTTACTGATGAAGCTGGTGTTGAGAGACCAGGTGAGGCTCTCTGCCAACTGAACACCAAAGAATTTGATGCTCCTGACAATCTCCACAGAGGAGCCATCAATGCTGGGTGGAGTTTCCATGTTCTCCCCGTGTCTGCGTGAGTTTCCTCCAGTAACTCTGGTTTCCTCCCACAGTCCAAAAACATGGAGATCAGGTGAACTGGCTACTCTAAAATGACTCTAGTGTGTGAATGAATGTGTATGTGTGTGTTTATGCCCAGATATGGTTGGCACTCTGTACTGGGTGATCCCCTAGTGCTCAATACAGTCTTCCAGTTGGACGGTTGTTTCCAGTTGAGTACTCTGTGCGCTATTGGTTTCTGCTTCTTGCCAGTGTGTGGTTGAGTTATAAGTGTTTAAATGGAGTGTGTTGATTGTAAAGCATCCTTGGGTTTGAGAAAGGCGCTATAGAAGTAAAGTTCATTCATTCATTGATGTTCAGTGGGGAGTGGTCTCTCCATGTTCTGCCAAAGTCAACAATCATCACTTTAGTTTTATTAACTTTCAGAAAATAGTTTTTGACCCAGTCCATTAATCGGTCCGCCTCCTCTCTGTAAGCTGACTCATTATTCACACTGATGAGACCCACCACAGTCGTGTAATCTGCAAACTTGATGATATGATTGAAGCTGTGCATTGCTGCACAGTCATGAGTCTGTGGACAACTGTGGACTGAGTATGCAGCCCTGAGGAGCTCCTATGCTTAGTGTGGTATTGCTGGAGGTGTTTGTGCCGACCTGGACAGACTGAGGTCTCCCAGTCAAGATGTTCAGAATCCAGTTGCAGAGAGAGGTGTTCAGTCTCAGTGAGTTCAGCTTTCAATCAGGTTAAGGAATGACAGCAGTCATTCAGGCAGGCCTCTGATGACTTTATTGGTACCAGCACGATGGGAAAACATGTAAGAATGATGGAGCTGCCCAGAGATATATTGAAGATGGCTGTGAAGACGTTTGCCAGTTGATCTGCATAACTTCTGAGCACTCTGCCACACAATGCGTCCCATGGGGGGAGGTACGCCATGACCAGGAGCACAGTAGAGAATTCTCTTGGTAAATAAAGTGGTCTTCATCTAACAACTACAAACTCCAACAGTGGAGAACAGAACTTTGCAACAAGTCCAGAGTCCTTGCACCATTCCATATTGATGTAAACACACATCCTCTAGGTATTTTGCCAGACTAGGCCCCACCACCAAAACAAAACATTTCAGAATTAGAATCAGAATCAATTTATTGTCAGTGCACATGTACAAGTACGAGTACAGTAAAATTATCATCAGTGAGAAGAAAACCAGTGAACACAATGGGGAAGGAGGGGAGGTGATAAAAAAAAATAAAACCCCCCTCAAGCCCTAGACTGTGCCCTGGTGGGGCACAGTTTGGGAGCCCAGGAGGAAAAAGAAAAAAAGTTACCTATTTCGCAATAAGCCCATCAACAAGACATAGCAATAGTGGGGATATGGTAGGTAGGGTAGGTGGGTAATGACTGGGAGAGACCAGCGGTAACATGTGGGTCCGGCAGCGACCAGAGCGCTTCCGCACAAAGCCACATGCCCCCACCTGGGAGTAAAGCCGTCCTAGGCAGTTGAGTCAGGGCAGGTAGTAGGGTAGTGGGGGGGGCAGCAGGTTGTTTGCCTTTCAGCAGTCAGAGAGTCTGTGTTTCTCAGTCCACAAGTTGACACGTGATGAGCACAGCAGCTGTGTAGCCTTGAACAGCTTCCAGGTATCCAGCAGTCACCCTCCTTATCAGGAACGCAAGATAGGGTGGCAGAGCCTTAGCAACCACTTAGCAACCCCTGCAGGAGAATTCATTAGCAGGGCAGTCAAGGTCAGACCATCAAGATATGGAGCCGAATATGAAAACATCTTCAATTTACTTCATGCAGCTCCAATTTGTGAGAGCTTACACTTGAGTTATTGATCTCTCAATAGATTCCACTCGCCACAGGAGAGCCTCAAGTTTCACCGAGATGTTATCCATTTTTGGGTGAAGACTCACAGATTGTGCATTGAGGGCCCCACCCACCATTTCAATCATCATTGGAAGCCTTACTGGGGCTTGAACAGCCGATCCAACTTTCCTAATTACGGTACACAAGGAGACCCCCTAGGCCAATCACCTGGATCCCTGATACCCCTAATCCAAATAAGTAAACATCCTCTGTGTCTTCAAGGGACAGTGCAGCTAGATATAAAATGCGCCACTTCTCCCATGAATCCATTGTATACCCAGCGGCAAATGTCCCATCAGGGCAGATGGGCTCCCCTGAACCCAGTCTTCTTGTGGAGAAGATAGTGTCGATAGCATTGAGAGCCCACTTAATCAATTCCATGGTTTTGCAGGAGAGTGCCGAGTGAAGCCTGGCAGACAGGACAGAGAAGCGAGCAGGGTAGATAGTGAGGAGAGGAGGAAAAATGCGACTGCCTCCGATGAGAGCCAGACAAGGAAAACATGTATACTGTCTTTAGAGTCAAGATTTGAATTTTCATGAAATAAAAGTCATGGGACCATATTTGGTAAATGATTATAAAAGAAGCCATTCTGGCTACATTTAAATTTGGTGTGGTTTCTTACCTAGTGCCCATTGAAGGGGTCGGGGGACTCACCAAGACCCTAATAAGGATTAAGCGGTAAAGAATATGGATTAATGGATGGATTCTAAAAGAAAGGGCTTTTGCCAATTCACAATAGAGATGTCACTAGGAAAAACTCCCAATGTTCCAGGTTTTCAGTGTGAAAGGGTCTATATGTAGCAGGGGAAAATAAATGGTAGTGATCTCCTCCAAGTATGTTGAGCTACATTGAGATGTTTAAGCTGAAGTCAACTAAACATACAGCTTAGCTGTTACTATTAAATCACTATTAAAGCAATATTCAAGTATTTTTCATTCCTTCAGGTTCTATCTGTGAGAATGTATAAACACTACTGGAAATTTCAGACTCCTTGATATTTGCATGCAGAGCAGTATGTGTATGCCTGCAGTGGGATGACATGTGTATTGAGCCACGTGACACTGGATGCATTCAAATCCTGTGGTGGCTGCCTTTAGTACCCAATGATTACCCATTGTGAAAACAAGTTTTTAGCAAGTGGCACTCCAAAAGCTGGTATTGCTCTAAAGGCTGTTGTCTATCAGCCCAATATAATACCATTAAGTACTGGATTATGGGTACATTGTGATGCAAAGAAACCAACTGGTCAAACTGGGGTCACACCATGGACTGTCTGGCAATCTGTACATTCAAAAACAATGCAAAATGGCCGTATCCCCAATGGCTGTCATCAGTCTAACATTAAGAGATGATGAGATGATTCTGATGGAATCAACTGGGCTATTTAGGTGATGACTGAGTTCTAGTGTTTATTAGCATTATTAGCCTTGCAGCTCCAGTTCTACAGAATTAAAGAAGCAAATGCATGTCTTTGTTGAGACCTGGAAGAAATGGAAAATTAAAATGAAACAATTTGCCAATGTGATTTGCACACAACGGAATTTGAACTCTGTGTTTAACCCATTCATGAAGTGAAGCACACAAACACACACTAGGATTTGTGCCCAAAGCTGTGGGCAGCCCTTATCTACCGGCACCTGGGGAGCAATTAGGGGGTTAGGTGCCTTGCTCAAGAGCACTTCAGTCATGTCCTGTCTGGGGATTGAACCAAAGACCTTCTGGTCACAAGACCAGATCCTTACCACTAGGCCATGGCTGCCCCGCTAAATATATACATATTTATATTATCAATATATATTATGTATATATTTAGTGAATCATTCCTTTTAGGATGCGTAAGAATGGACATGTTTGTGAGTATTTAGCTGGCAGTCTTAATGCTAATAGCTAAATGCTAATGCAAATGGTTGTAAGACCTTTCCTTTTGCAAACCTTCCTTGTACTGTGATGTGGAAACATATTTTACAGTCATTTAACCCATTAACACAAATGGGTTATGCCATGAACATAGCAGCTCATCTCAACACCTAGCAAGCTAGTATTTAAAAAATTGCCTACACTAATAAACAACTGACCGTTAAACTCACCACAACATGTCTTTTAGATTACAGCCATTATACAGGGGTACAACTGTGTGTATTGTAGGTTGAACTGCATGTTGTTCTTTTTTTTTTGAATACTCTGCTGATACACAATGAAAAACAGTGTTTGACTGTAAAGTCTGCTCATACAGAAAATGGACAGGTCTACTTAGCCTCTTTGTCACTTTCTTGCTATTGATTTCTGGGATATTTAATGTAATTTGCACCTATAAAAGTGTTGCTATCAAAGTAGGAGACTCCCAGAACTTCTGTTGAAAAAGGTAGAATGTTGACAATCCACACACTATACTGACATCAATGAAATCATCTAAATGTAGTTTGTTATGGTCTTAATCTTGAAAATGGAATATACTAGTACAGGAATTCCGAGTAATAAAATGGTTTTGCATACTAACTGGACTGCCAGCTAGTTTGAATGGACTTTATGTGATAAGACCTGTTATATGTCTTTCAACAAAATTTAACTCAAGAGAACACCAAAGACATTCCAACATTGTTTCAGTTATGGGAATCTTTAGACAAACTGATCATGGGAGTCAGGCACCTAATATTGAGTCTAAAACTGAAGATGAGCATACGCCAACTAACAAGGGTAATGAATTACTTATTATGGAAAAATACACAATTTACAAGGTAATTCTAGTTATTGTTAAGGATATAGTTCATCGCGTTTATGAACATGTTTACTATTGTAAGTGATGCAGAAATTTTGTAAGAGGAAAGATGGTGTGTATATAAAGTATTATTGATGATAATTGTTTTATTTTTAGGTAAACAAGCTGTAAACTTGAATTGCTACAAAACTGCTGCATACTACCTTTGCTTGCTCTGCTTTTTGCTAGGTGTCATCTCCTTTGTACAGGCATTTTACAGTAAGTACTGTCCAAATGACTACTAGACAACACTGTACAATGTTTGCGTAAAATAAAATCTATATATGCTTTGTAGGGAAATTTTGAGAGGGCAGAGTTTTAGCTGCTAAATGATCTCAGATGAGAATTATGAAGAATTTATTTTAAAAGAACTTGATGATCTTCATTTTCAATGTGTATAACATTTCCTTTAATGCCTTGCTCAATCCTATCTTTGTGCAGCGGTGCAGATCACTGTTATGTTTAAGGCACAGATGGCCAAGCAGGAGGACCGCTTCAGAGACTTGACAGGAAAGTGTGATGCTCTGAACCACTCATACCTTAACCTCTTCCACAAGTACCCAGCTCTCAACCAACACTGCTCTATCAACACAAGCTCTAACTGTGAGTTATACCAATAGTGCTGATTACACTGCTATTTCTGTAAGGAAATCCTTTATCTTTGTTAAATGTTAAACAGAAGAATTCCATGGATACATGTTACAACACTAATACTCATTCATTATCAAACTAACACTGAAAGTTTGTGATTATCTGGCATTCAGGCAGAGCTAGGAAATATGACAATATTTTACCATTTTCATAGATGCTGTCAGAGAGTAAACTGAATTACCCTGTAAGTGTAAGGCAGTATGTGAAATACTGAATAAGGAAAATGATGCTTCTAATTTTTATAGAAGTTTAATGTTTGGCACTACTGGTGTATTCTGCATGTTCCAGTTTTTAAATGTATCACTTTATTACTAAATACTGTGATACTGTGCATTTTGTTAGCAAATTTATAAACCCTCAAATTCACAATACAGTCCCCATGCATCAGTTCATGCCACTGAGATGTTCCACTCATTAACAAATATGCACAGACGTAGTCATTATAATTGTACGGAGGTACACACCGACCTCTGGTTCTGAATGTTTCCACAGTGTGTGAGTGCAAGCCATGCCCAGAAGGCTGGGAGCCTTTCATGCAGAAGTGCTACCTGTTTGTCTCTGAGAGAAAGGACTGGTTGTCCAGTCAGTATCTCTGTCTCTCTGTTGGAGGCCATCTGGCTACTGTTAAAAATGAAGAAGAGCAGGTGAGAGAAAGAGCTATACAGTTGGTGTCTGCATTGTTCAGTGTTCTGAGACCACTTTGTTATTTCTCTCATTAAGATAAAAAGAGCCAATTAGTGTAAAGTCTTTTGTAAAATAAAAGCAGGCTGCTTCTGGTGTTCATATTACAAAAGCTTATTACCGCTTGTAGTTTTCCCGTATGGTTTAAACTCTCTTTGTAGCCACTTCCAAATCAAAAAAGGACAAAGGACAAAAAGCCTTAACTAAAAGTCCAGTACAAACTAAATTCACTGTGGTAAGCCAGTCCATGTGGGGCACTAAAACTGCTGACCTGGTACTCACAAAGTGTCTTTGATGAATGTAAACATCCGCTCAGATGTTCCTGTGCAGAAAAGCTGACGATATCAGTCAAGGTGACTCGTACTGGCTTGGTCTTACCAATATGAACACTGATGGGGCATGGCTGTGGGTTGATAACACACCTGTAGATGATGAAAAACAGTAAGTTCTCCAGCTACAATATACAATTATTATTACTACACACATGCAAACACAAGACAAACAGCTTTGCTAACAGTAGCCATGACATTTTGTGACACTATCTGGTAATTAAACACCTTGACTAAATTTTTCTCCTCAAATTTTCCTCAATTTTCTAAGATTCTGGGAGTGGTCGCCTGTCAGTGGTAAGGGTAGTGACTTGTGTGTCCGACTGACCCCTGGGGGCTCTCAGCAAGCTACCTGGTACCCCTCATCCTGCAAGAACGGCCTGAAGAGGATCTGTGAGAGAAACCAGGGCAGTGTAGTATTATAAGACAGAAAGACACTAATGACTTGGTGTTTATCAGTAGTCCTCTGTGTAAAATACATGTTATAAATGTAATAAATAATCATTTGTGGTTTACTGAATATTGAACTGTAAACAATAAAGTTGAATGATTACACTCTTAAACGAGGCAATTTTAACTGTTACAAAAGTAAGAGACTTGGGCAAAACACTTCAAAATCATAAGTCTTACTAATACCGATGGTAATAAGGTCACATGTTGAGGGATAATCTGTATACTCAAATAGCAAAGACATCACTTTGTGTTGAAAGTAAAGTTTTGCTTTTTCTCTTAACATTCTGTTAGACCGTTTGGTAGAGCACATTTGAGTCACTATATCTTCTTGAGGAAGGTGTTGAACTCAACACAGTGTGATTGTGCCATCTCTACCAATCGGCAGAGGTATGTTTGGCTAAAAAACAAACACTAGAGGTCACTAAAAATGCAACATTTTCTTCATAGCCACACCACAAGAAATAAACTGGACCAAATGCTGAAAAACCATTAGTGCTGTTATTCCACCACACAGATGAGTGTGATGTTTAAAAAGTGAACAAAATTAGCATCTAATTGTAGAGTTTTTGCATTATATTCAGATTTTCCTATAAAGTAAATAAAAAAAATAAAAAAAACACTGACTACTTTATTACATTTTTCTGAAAAGAAATGTGATCCTCCACATTCAAACACAGCAGTAAAAGAGTGCCAAGTGATCAGATTACGGTTCATAAAATGGAATTAGCTCTGCTGTGACATTACACATAATGGCGTGTTTGCCTTTATCATAAATCAGAAGCAAACCAAACAAGATTATATAATTAACAGAAAACAAACATGGACCTCTAGTGGTCATGCAAGGAAATGTAATAACTGAAAACTAAAGCAACTGCTGTTGTGAGAAGTGCTGCATATACAATGACAAACACACACACACACACACACACACACACACACACACACACACACACACAGTACAAGTCAAAGGTTTGGACACATTTATCCTTCAATGTTTTTATGTTGTCCTACATTGTAAATGAACACTGAAGTCATCCAGACTATGAAGGAGCACATACAGAATCATGTAGTAAACTTAAAAGTGTTAAACAAACCAAAACATGTTTTAGATTTTACTTCAAAGTAGACACACAACTGATGTCTCAAACACATTAAGAGGCAATAAATGCAAGTCATGAGCTCTTGACAAGACACAGCTGTTAACTGAAAGCCATTCCAGGTGACTACCTCATAAAGCTGACTGAGAAAATGCCAAGAAAGCTGCATCTAAACAAGAGGTGCCTACTGTGAAGAATGTCAAATATAAACATATTCTGGTTTGTTTACTTGTTTGTTTACTAAATAATTACAGATGTGTTTATTCATAGTTTAGATGACTTTAGTATTAATCTACAATGCAGAACATTTTTAAATAATGAACTGGTACTGTTTAAATTAATATAATCTTCTAAAAATGTTTCAAAAAAGAAACAATAAAATAAAAGTATAATTAAGAAACATAGGTTAAATTTATATGATTATGTTTACAGTGAAGCTACTTAATGTTAGATTCATATCATATGTGCATAAGAAAGGTCATAGGAGTTCAGGCCTGCTCTCTATTCATGGCTCCACACACATGCTTTGTGACATTAGTTTCAAGACTAGCTGACTCCAAAGCCATAGATTACACTTCAGAGGCCTTGTACATACCTCTCAGTGACAACAATACCTGATTAACAAGTCTCCAAAGCTATCTATTTAGTGTCACTGCCACAGGCCCACTTAGCTAAGCTTGGGGTCTCCAAACAACGTGACTAAAATCATTCTAAACCAATCATGATCCTTCTCCATTTTCAACCAATCACGATCCCAAACCTGTAAGTCTTTGTCTCTCTAAAGCATATATACTCTGCTCTTCTGGACAATAAACTGGGAAACCATTTTGAGAACAGACTCTGTCTCTGTTATCATTTGTACTAGTGTGTACAGCTCAGTATTTCAGTCGAACACCAAAACCAACAAACGGTTCTAACACTTAATAATCAGGGAAAACTGCCATTTGTTTAGTTATAATGTCACTCACCAAAACCCACACATACCTTACACCCTCAACTTGATTATTTTCTTTACATAGGTGCAATAGTGTTTACTGTGTGAGGATATACAGTGCAGTGTTTTCTAATGTTGCACTTGACTTGCTTATGAGCATGGTACAGCATGATCTCCTCAGTGCTTAAACAAATACAGTGTGGATAATGTATAAAAAAGGCTATTTATACTGAAAGTTAAAATCATATTACATCTTCAGGTCCATACTAGTTCTCTGCATTTTCTTTACATTATCTATCTAAGACTGTGTCGCATCATATTAACCACATGACATCAAATTGCTCACTTTTGGTACTAACCACTGCATAAAGGAAACACCTAATTTTGGAGATGCTCTGAACATGAGTCATCACAGTCTTGTCAAACTCACTTAGATGCCTACACTTGCTCATTTTTGCTGATTTCAACACCTCATCTTCAAGAACAGGCTGTTCACCTGCTGTCTAATATATTCCTCCCTTTGACAGGTGCTATTGTAACAAGATAATTAAGCAATAATGCATGAGAGGGAGTGCAATAACAATTCATGTTATAGCTCTACCCTCAAACATAGTATGTGATTATACCACAGTTCTGTTGTCACTGATTATTGTTAGATTTTAAGATAAAGAGGACTGAAAAAAACATTTTGTTTATCAACATTTTGTGAAGCAACGTAGTTCCTCTATCAGACACTCCACTGCTCAAACAACATCATCAGACTTAGAGCTTCAGTCATAGAGGAACAGAATTGACCAATAACAGTTTATTATACAGACAATAAACACACATATACTGATGTCTTAGATGTTTGATAGTGTAAACTGTGAGTCTCATTAAACACCCCTCACAGTTGATCAGAGATGTTAAGTTCAGCTCTAAACTCAGTGAAGCTGCTGGTAGAAGCTGATTCATTTCATTCTTGTTGATAATACTAAAACTAACTTCTTTATTATTGCTCTTCTACCAAGCTGTAAAACATTACAAGTCCAGTTGCTTTACTGTATTGACTTTGTTTCTTTGTATTTTCAGTGTGGTCAAGCATTGTTTTGGGCGGGGGATGCTGGGGTCATTGCTAGGTCATATGTATCTGGCGGAGTAATACTTAAAGAGCTTCAGTCCTAACTTCCTATTAGTCAGTCAGATTGTGGGGTCAGAACTGTGGTACAATCGATGTTATTCACTTCCAGTACCAGTGCTAGGCATGTGGGTGCCCTAAGCACAAAGGCGTGTGTGCCCCCATCCTGCCTCCCTCCAGCATGCAAGTCTCCGCTGCGCATGCATTCCCCCGTGAGATCAAACTCCATTGTGGGCGAGGCCATTATTCAGTGGGCAGATGCATGTGTGAAGAAAGTATTTTTGCTCAAAACGTATTCGGACGAGGGTGTGTGTGTGTGTGGGGGGGGGGTTGCACAGCAAAGTTTTAGGTGGTGCTTCCATCCACAAATGAGGCCCCATGCACAGTAAGTAGTCCACATATGCGGAGTTCCAGCCCTGTTCACTTCATTTACCAGTGGTTCTAATATTGTGGCTGATTGCTGTATGCGCAACTACATTTGGGTACATTTAAACTTTTTGCCTAAATATTTATTCAGTTCCATGTCGGCTACTGATGACTGTAAGTACACATTGTCTGTCTTTCACAGAGACATGGCTGTTATATTGGTTGGGTATATTAAAACTATATCTAACTATATACCATGTCTATAAAGTGTCATCAGCGACCTTACTCACTTCTACTACTTCATGTTGATGTGCAGCTGGTAGATTTTGACCTACATTAAAAGTTCATACTAGTCTTCTGGTCTTTAGTAGTTCTCTGCTTCCTTTTTAATTTGCATTATATAATTATTTGAAAGACTCTGCATTGCTTTGTATCACATTATCTAATCAAGATCAACATTTATAACTACATAATTAGCATAATCCACACATTTTGGGCTTCCTATAGTCCTGAACCACAACACATGTAGTACCACACAGTGTACAGAAGATGTCAGCAAACTGCTTTTAATTCAAAAACTGTAAACAAGAATGGTGGTTTCAGTCCAGTTGATAAGAGCAGAATTAATCTCACCATAAAAGTGAATACTTAATAAAACTTGATGATGCTTTATAGATCTCATTTAATATTTCAACTACATATGTTACTTACAATACAAATATACAATGTAGAAGAAAGCAAGGATCACAAGATCTACAAATAAAGCCATTTTACTTGCTATTCAAAAGGACCAGAGACCTGATGTCTAGACATGACCTCAGAGTTGTACATGTAATGTTAATAAAAGGTCAAGTAATAATACTTTTTTCTGATTGGTTATAATTTTGCCTTGACGATGTGAATGTGTGGCTTTCTGTAATTCTTGATATATAAAAAGGTTATTTTAATCCTTTATAAATCTTTAAAAGTTTAGAACCATTTGTTGGTTCTGGGGTTCGACTGAAATACTGAGCTGTACACACTAGTAGAAAGCAGGATTCCTCCGTCCACCTCGGCCTGCAGCGCTGGGGGAGTTCAAATGATAACAGAGACAAAGTCTGTACTCAATAAGTTTCCCAGTTTATTGTTCAGAATAGCAGAGTATATATGCTTTAGAGAGACAAAGACATACAGGTTTGAGATCATGTGATCATATGATTGGCTGAAAATGGAGGAGGAAGAGGAGACCAGGCCTGAACTCCAATGATCTGTCTTATGAACATATGAACATTTAAATTCTAACATAACCTTCATTACAATAAATGTCCCCAAATGTTCCTTAATCCAGTGAACTGAAACTGTGTGCTGAGCAACTATGTGAAATCTTCCAGCACATTTTCAACCTGTTGCAGCCTGAAAAAGTGCCAATTATGTGGAAAACAACTTGTGTTGTTCCCACTGACAAGAAAACGGATTTCTCCATCACCTTTAACACCTAACAGTCTGTGTTGTTAGGTGAGAAACGTTGGTGAATGCAGTTGAAGGCTGAGGTCATGGGGACACCTCTGAATTCAGGTACAGGACTTCAGGTTTTAATGGCACGGCAAAGAGCATCAGGTATGGATAGGGGGAAGAATACAGGAAGCTGGTCATAGACTGTTGACTGGTGTAAGCTGAACCAGCTACAGCAATACAAAAGAAATGGTGGTCACATTTACATACAAGAGACTGGGTGATCACCTGGACAGTGTCACTGCTCGCTTGCTCGCTCGCTCTATCTATCTATCTATCTATCTCTCTATCTCTCTCTCTCTCTCTCTCTCTCTCTCTCTCTGTCTCTCTCTCTCTCTCTCCCTCTCTCTCTGTTGATGTGTCTATGTATCTTCATTTTTGTGTGATGATGTTAACTCTAAACTTCTCCAGAATGGTGGATTTCAGATCAGACCACTCTGTATGTTTTTATTGATACAGAACATTTTCTATATCAGATTATGTTGTAATGAAAGCATAAATTGTTTTACAGTTTTTCTCAGTCGATTTGGTTCATTTCTCACATCATGATTTACATTCTCATCACAGCCTGTGCATTTCTCACAACAGTTAGTGCAAACAGCAAAACTCAATGAAACACCTGCAAAAGCATGTAACTCACTCACAATTCTTTGCCTCAAAAGCAAATATTTATGTCAATCAACTAGTCAGTGCCATCAGAATGTCTCGTCTGTGTCTCATTGCCTATGAACAAGGCCGTCAGAGTACTTAGTCATGTTGTCAGCTCTTGATTACAGAAACGCCGGATATTCTGTGGTTTATCAATTGAAATGATATGTGTTACACACAAAATACAAACTTACACAGCACACACATCTGACACACATGACTGAAGAAATTGGACTGGAATCAAATTCATACAGAAATATTATTTTGCTGTACTGTTCACACTGTCATTTTTTGACAAAAAAATTTGACTGATATTCTGAAAGACAGACAACTGGCAGCAAACACAACACAAAAACTACAAAATTACAGACGTCCTCTAAACATTCAAAACAACCTGAGACAGTAACTTAAGGAGTTATAGAGCTTTCTTTTCTGTACATCCTGACACTCCTCTCTGTTGGGCTGCATGTTTTCATCCACATCACACTGAATATCTTCTCTTGTAATGCAGCATGTTAGGAATCTCCTTGAGTGTCTAAACCAGCCTCTACAGGCATCTGCTGTGATGTCCTCACAAGCTGCATCCACGGCAGTCAGCAGGTTCATCTTCCATCTCCAGGCTGAGAAGAGCTCCTCAGTTAGGTTTAGTGATGGAGAACAGGGTGGGAGGAATTCCATCAACATCATGTGATGAATGGTAAACCATTGCCTGATGGTGTTAGAGTGGTGAAAACTCACATTATCCCAAAAAAACACATTTGGGCAAATCCTCTTGTATCACACCTCTCTTAGCCTCTCATTATCAGAGATAAGAGTGTGTATAAGAATGTAACGAGATGCTGTTGTAGGGCCCTATAATGGGAATATGTATAAGCAGCACACATTGTGATGGTTCCTCCCCGTTAGCCTGGTACATCAGTCAAAGCCCTTTTGGCTAACGATGTTTCGACCACGCCTTCTGGATTTTTTCAAGTTTGAAGCCTCATACAGGTATAAAAGTGTGGAGCGGTTCTCCTGATTCCAGATCTATGATACACTACAGCACAAAAGGAATAATGAAGTACATATGATGTTCATTTTGGAAAAGAAACAGTTACAGATGCTTCAGTCACAGCAAATATGTCAGTATGCATAAAGGTTTTACCTGTCGGCTACATCCTGGTACCGCAGCTCTTTCACTCTGTCACCATGTCTTTGAAATGGAACTTTTTAGAGCTGTTTCATGCTCATCTGGTGTCATTGAGAGCTATTTGACTATCGTTTGATCTAAACATTCACAAATTCCCCGTCTTAAATAAAAAAGCCAAGATTCAACAATTTCATCAATTTAGGATAAATTACCAAAATTCAACAAAAACTTTCATTGACATGTACAAATGATGCCTGAGCAATATGAGAACATGTTCAGCACTTCTGATTGGAATGACCTAGGCGATGACAAAAAGCCCAAATGTTTTGGAGGGTAAGACAAATCAACAGACAATAAGCAGAACACATTTTGATGAACGTGACATAAGCAGCTGATAATGTAAAAAACAGCAGATAATTGTACTTGACCATTTGCATGAATGTACAAAAGCATTTGCAAAATGAGAAACACAATAAGAAATGCTATTATGATGTGCACAAGTGACAAGGAGATGTGGAGACTATACGAATAGTTTTGAGAATTTCAATTCTGAAATGAACCAAATCGACTGAGAAAAACTGTAATTCCACTCACGCTGTCCTGACTCAGATTTTTTTTTTTAAAGTTATAAAAAGACATAAATTTGCTCCTTTTTCCTGGCAAAGTGAATGTAGTGAAACTTTTAGGTACACAATTGGCTGTGTTGTATCTTTAAACATGCATGTACACTGTTTATACCTTGGAGGACTAAAAATGTGCTAACATTATACAACATTTCTGTAGATTATTATTAGATATTTATATTCTCCATTCACCCAAACCACCACTTCATCTGCCCATTAACAGCCTTCCTCCCCCTGTTACAGAAGAACTACCTGACTTCCCTTCTTCCCTTTAAGCTAATTTGAGTGACATATTAATTTGCTAATGGAATGGAATGGAGTCTTGCTGTTTTTGGCTGTGGTGGTCATTATGGTCACTGTGTTCAGGTGGTTTGCTTCTTTCCCTGCCTTTTTCATCTTCACTGTCAACAATTACAGTTGTTTCCTTAATTTTACCATAGATATGAGATATAAATGTGACTCTGGTAGTTACAGTAAAAGCCTAAAATGTGAAATAATAGCATGTTTGTTCAAAACATATTGGAGTTTATTCCAAACCAGGGGTGGTCAGAGTATTACAGTGGGGTAAATAAGTATTTGATACACTGCCAAATTGGCAAGTTTTGGCAAAAATTGGCACCTACAAAGAATGGAGAGGTCTGTAATTTTTATCATAGCTACACTTCAACTGAGAAAGACAGAATCTAAAGCATTTGATCACCTACAAAGCAGCAAGAATTCTGGCTCTCACAGGCCTGTTAGTTTTCTGCACTCATATTCTGTATTAACTGCACCTGTTTGAACTTGTTACCTGTATAAAAGACACCAGCCCACACACAATCACACTTCAACATTGCCAAGACCAAAGTGCTGTCTGAGGACACCAGGGACAAAATTGTAGACCTGCACAAGGCTGGGATGGGCTACAGGACAATAGGCAAGCAGCTTGGTGAGAAGACAACAAATGTTGGTACAATTATTGTCTGGGGCTCCATGCAATATCTTACCTCATGGGGTAAGGATGATTCAGAGAAAGGTCAGGAATCGGCCCAGAGCTACAGGACCTGGTCAATGACCTGAAGAGAGCTGGGATGACATTCTCAAAGAGGACCATTAGTTACTAGTGATGTAAAAATGCATTGACCTGTATCTATACATCAACCCAAACATCACATGATCCAATGCATCAATGTGACTATAAATGTCTGCATATTTTTCATGAGCATTCAAATATTATTAGCATGATTCCTCTCAGCGCTCCACTTCTCCTAAACAGTAGGGGGCAGCACGTTGCAGTCCACCAAATGAACTCTTGTGTATAGCATTTAACAATGCAGTAGCACCCAGTAAAATCAAGGTATACAATGTTCTAGAAATCTTGGGTGTTGAAACACTTTTTGTTTAGAAGAAAGAATGGACAGACATAAGAACTTTGCTGTTTGCAAAGAATGAATCTATGAATGAAGATACTCAGGTAATATCACAAACTTGTCAGTTCACCTAAAACGGCAGCATGATTTTGTTGAGTTCAGTTTGTTTGAACACGAGAGAGACTCCATCACTGACCACCTTTTTTCATCAAAAACTGAGTCATACTTCCAAAAGCATGATGACAATCACATCTACCATCTGCTATTTAATCTGCAAATATGTGTGGCTGAAGTTGTTTTCTGGTTGTGAATACTGTATTAGACAATAATAAAATGTTCAAATTATATTTTGTTTGGATTTGTGAGTTAATAAAAAGGTAACAGATTAAATTGTATCGAAGCAAAACAGTATCTAACCATATTGCGGCAAATTTTGAGGTAATGAAAATTATTGTATCATTATTTATAGGTTGCCGACCCCTGTTCTACTGTAGGTTATTTAGGAGCATTGTTTTAGTATTTAGAGTAAATCCTTTATTTTTCTGGCAGTTGATTGCTTTCCCTGATTGCACACTTACTCTGTACTCCATTACTTTTCCCTGAGGAGATCAGGGCAGTAGTTTAAGGTAGCAGCAGCAGGAGCACAGTTTTGTTAGCGTAGCCGGTTATGCTAAGCAACATTTTTTATTTATTCATTTGTTATCCTGGTAAAAAACAGTACAAATGAACCTGTGTAAAAAACAAGACAGAATAAACTTGTTTGAGGATTACGTCTCGTTCTGTTGCTTTTGGAGGATATTGGAAACTTCAAGTGCTGCCTTATAGCTGCGTTGCGGGAAGACCCTTAATCAGCCTTAAATTCATTCTTTCTGGATGGCAGATAGGATGTCTTTTGAATGATGACAAACCAAAATGAAATACGTAGAAATTATGAGGCTGTTTTTAAAATGTAAGGGGTAGAAAGTACCGATAAATGCATGAAAATGTAAGTAAGTAGAAGTAAAAAGTCGTCCGAAAATAATTACTCCAGTAAAGTATAGATGACCAAAATTTCTACTTAAGTAGAGTAACTATTTGTACTTTGTTACTTGACACCTCTGCATAGCAACCACCTTGGGTGCCATAGCAACCGGCTTGGGTGCCATAGCAACTGCCTCGGTTGCCATAGCAACAGCCTCTGCTGACATAGCCACTGCTCTGGGTGCCATAGCCACTGCCATGGGTGCCTTAGCAAACTCCTTGGGTGCCTTAGCAACCGCCTTGGGTGCCATAGCAACAGCCTTGTGTGTCATAGCAACCGCCTTGGGTGCCATAGCAACCGCCTTGGGTGCCTTAGCAACCGCCTTGGTCGCCAATAGCAACCGCCTTGGGTGAACATAGCTACCGCCTTAGGTGCCATAGCCACCGCCTTGGGTCTCATAGAAATTGCCTTGGGTGCCTTAGCGACCATCTTGGGTGCCATAGCAACCACCTTGGGTGCCATAACAACCACCTAGCAGCACCTTAGCAACCACCTGAATTAACATTGCTATCACTTAGCAACACCTTAGGAACCACATTAGATTCCAATAGCAACCACCTAGCAACACCTTAGCAACCACCTTGGATACCATAGCAACACCTTAGCAACCACCTGAAATACCATAGCGACCACCTAGCAACATCATAGCAACCAATTGGCTAAATCTTTGCAGCTGTAGTCATACAGTTTTAGCCCACTTCAGAGACATCAGGCAACATCAACTTTACATAATAAGCTCTAAATTTTTCTATCCACTTTAGCAACTTTTTATTAACTTTAAGAATCAATGGCCTTTAAAAACTCATTACTTGATCATCTTTTATTTTTAAATTTTTATTTATTGGTTTATTTTTTCATTTAATGTGTTGTGCATTGCAAACCAACCACCACATATACCATAGCAACACCTTAGCAACCACCATGGATACCATAGCAACAGCTTAGCAACCACCTCAAATACCATAGTAACAGCTTAGAAACCACCATGGAAACCATAGCAACACCTTAGCAACCACTTCAGATACCATAGCAACAGCTTAGCAACCACCTCAGGTACCATAGCAACAGTTTAGCAACCACCTCAGGTACCATAGCAACAGCTTAGCAATCACCTCAGGTACCATAACAACAGCTTAGCAACCTCCTCAGATACCATAGCAACACCTTAGCTACCACCAGGGATACCTTAGCTTGTGGGCCATGTTAGCAATGCACAATGCACTTTTCTAGTTATGTTGCGGATTGCAATTGCGCATTCAATTTTCATATATTCTTCTTCTTCTTCTTCTTCTTCTTCTTCTTCTTCCACCGGATTTTTGTCCCATTTCTTGTCCCGCAGTTTTTGAGATATCGACACCGTTCCAACTCCAGATTGTTCGGTCCGATTGTGTGATCTGGGCTTGAATACAGAATTTTGATCGGATGTGCGGTTTTCCTAAAAACTTCCTTAATCTGGGAATTTTTTCCCATAGAGAATGAATGGGGAGCAAAAATGTATGTTCATCTACTGTACTTCTGCTTGAC
>BRDA01086432.1:0-10279 GCA_036984385.1 Crenuchus spilurus
CCCACATTCTTTGCACGTTGCCACTCTTCTGTTATAACCAAGGATTTTGAATTCTCTGTAACCAAAGGCCACTACGTATGGTGCTGCCACCGAAGTCATGCTATGCTGCTTGTTTACATTTGGCGCCGCTCACTGATGCGTGCGCCAAAGACAGATGTTGTGATTCGTCAAAACGGGTGTCCCAAATCAACAAAATAAAAGTATACATACACAAATGTATTATTTTTCTGTAACTTTCGCTGTGCCTGGATAGCAATGGAAATAAACTTAGTTTTCATGTGTTATTTTGGACCGAGTCGAGTCAGGAGTCATTTTGGACAAGTTCCAAGTCAAGTCTGAAGTCTATTTGTATACGACTCGAGTGCGACTTGAACTCGAGTCTCTAACTCGAGTGCCCATCTCTGGTACAACAGCACTAATGGTTTTTCTGCATAGAAAAGCACAGCAAAAACATCACACAGTGAGGAAATGTGGCGAAATCATCAAGGGGCACACAGGAGGAAAAGGCAGCAGTAGGGCCTGGGCTCTTGGCACTGTTCATCTTTGTAGTGTGTGGATCAGCCATTTTCCAGATCATCCAGAGCATCAGAATGGGGATGTAAGGAGGATAAACGGCTGTGAGGAGAACGGAAATTCCACTGTGGAATTTGTTTACCAGGTTACAAACAAACCTTTCTGTCCGAAAATACTGAAAAGCATCCTCCGTTCTGAGGTCCAGAAGTCGTCCCTGTACACTTTGAAATGTTTGATTTGAATAGGTGCCAAAATATGAGATTTTAGGTAATTTTAACTTAAATACTTGTCTTGAGCCAATGCAATATAATTATATTATTTGGATCTAGGCACCTTCCATGCATTCCTGTATTATGTGTAATGGTGTACGTTCTTTGCCCTGTAATGTTGCATGAAGGAAATGAAGCTCTTTGTATATCAGTTGCAGGATGTGCTGTACGTTTGCTTTCCAGTCGAATGTCCTTCAAAATAAAAAGTGGCAAATTTGAAAAAAGAAAAAAAAAAAAAAAAGAGATGGCACAATCACATTATGTTAAGTTCAAAAAGATATAGTGAGTTAAATGTGCTCTACCAAATGTTTCAGCAGAATGTTAAAGGGTTGAAAAGATGTTTACATTGTTTTAGTATTATGTGTTATATGTTTGGTCACTTCAGTATGGGAGTAATGGCCCCTCCACCACCCTACTGACGCCACTGTGTAAAACAATAGACTGCAGTTTTGTTATTGATTTTAAATGATGTTTATATTGTATGTCTGCTAAAGGTTACTGTGTTAGGTCAGAGTTTTTTACTTGCTGGTGAGACAGCATGGAGGTAACTGTATTATTTTCCTTTCCAATGTTAGAATTTTAACCCTTCAGACACTCTGATATAGTTTGTTATGCCTTAACGTTTGTACAAATTACACTCATCTAAAATATTTTTTTCCCAAAGTGTTACACAGGCTTTTTTTTTAGCACAAACTCAGCAACAACAGTGTCAAAACAGTAAGAGTGTCATAAATCTATATTTTGATTAAACCTGCTCTAAACTTAGACTTTCAAAAAAAACCTGTTTTCAGATGTGCTGATATATTGTAAAAACACTTTAAACATTTCTAGACAAGACTTTTGAGCTCAGAACTGAATAAACAGATGTGTTGGCTACACACTGCTCATTACAGTTTTTAGACATTGTATGTGGTTTTATTTCTAAAGCTTAACTAATGTGAGGTGACGTGTTTTACTCAACAGTGCTTCCTAGAATGAATATTTATGAGGTAAGAGGTTCTTCGTTCATCATCTGAGGTGAACATGAACGAAGAACCTCTTACCTCATAAATATTTTCACCTCAGATGATGTTATTGTTCACCACACTTCCACCAATGGTATCTCCGGAATTACCATGTCATTATCATATGAATAACAGATTGCATCATTTGGCGAGGAAACAAAAACTCAGTCTGACTCGCTCTCACAAACGTATCTCTGCTTATTTTAGCTCCTCTCACAAATATCTAAAAATATATTTTGATTTTAGCTATATATATATGAAAAGCAGACCCTTTAAGGTTTATGTTATGTGTTATATCTAGAATAAAATCTCGCAGAGTTATAGAAGTTATAGAATTTTGTTAATATGCCACTGGTGGGAGAGCCAACCACGGAGGGTTAGTTAGTTACAGCAGTGCCGCTTTTTAAAGGCACTGTATACGATTTTGGAGAATGACTGAACTCAACAGCAAACACGCCTCTCCCTTCAGTGATCCTTCAGAAGCTCCACCCCTAAAATGTCTGCATGTGCATTGCCAATGTTAGCGTTAGCTTGTTTGTGGGTAAGCAAAGTGTTACAGTATTGAGCTCTTTCTGTAAAACAGCAAAAATAAGGAAGATACCCACAAATTAGGAATAGAGTTACAACCTCATCCCTTTTCATTCTTTTCAATGTTTGGAGGTCTCTCCATCATCCAGACTCCACAACAGTGTGAGGTATTATACAGTGTTGTGTACAGAATCTATTTGTTTGGCCAGTTGCTTTTTAATTTAATTTGAGATTTAGATCTAATAAAATAAATACATTGAAAATATTATCTAATATTTTATATATATATATATATATATATATATATATATATATATATATATATATATATATATATAAAAGGTTCACTGTAATTATTAGGATGTCTATTTAACAAGATACTTATTTGGGAGGAGAGGCTATATTTTCTTCTTCCAAACTGGCACCATTTTGAAATGTCCAGATGTTTTGAGATGACTGCTCAGAACCTGTTAACGCAGCTCAGTGTTTTGCACTTGAACAGAATTGGACGGTTAGTGCTCTGGATGTTGTGTGAGTGGCAGTCTGCAGAGATGCAGTGACGGGCTACATGTGTTACACACTAAGCCTACAGATTGATAGCAGATGGAAGCTGGCAATGGTCAACACCGGTGAGAAAATGTTCTCTCTGGGGAGAAAGTTGAAAAACATCAGTGCAGTGTCACAGTTCTGCTGCTGGGTTTCCATGTAGACAGGTTCTCAAATGAAAATTCAACAGAAGAACATTAAAATACAGTTAAAATGGTAGTGTTTTAACAAGTGACTTTAAGACTTTTTTAAAAGAAATTTGATCCCCATTGTCCCAAGTTTGAAACACCTTCCACATACAGCACAGTGTTTCTAGACGTGTTTCCAGACCACAAGTTACTGTTCTTCTCAAAGCATTCAACATTAAACCTTTTCATAACATATCATATCAACTAACTCAGCTTAGATTAACATCAGAGTACATACCAGGAATCATCATCTTCATCATCATCCTCATCATTATCAACATCACCATCATCTTCATCATTATCTTTATTGTCATCTTCTTCATCATCTTCATAATCATCATCATCACCATCATCATCTTCATTATAATCATAATAATCATCATTGTCTTCATCATAATCATTATCATCATCCTCATCATTATCATCATCATCATCATCATCATCTTCTTCATCATCTTTATAATCATCATCACCATCATCATCTTAATAATCCTTATCATTATCATCTTCATAATCATAAACATCATCATCACCATCACCAAAATCATCTTCATTATAATCATCATAATGATCATCATCGTCTTCATCATAATCATCATCATCATCCTCATCATTATCATCAGCATCATCATCATAATTATCATCATCTTCATCATCATCATCATCATCTTAATAATCCTCATCATCATCTTCATCATCATCTTCATAATCATCATCATTATCATCATCATCATCATCACCATCATCTTCATCATAATCATCATTTTCACAATAATCATCTTTTTCATCATCTTCATCACCATCATATTTGCCATCATCTCCATCTTCTTCATCATAATAATCATTTTCATCATCATAATCATAATTTTCATCACAATTATCTTTGTCATCATCATCTTCATAATCATCATCATAATCATCATTATCTTCATCATAATCATCATCTTCATCATCATCATCTTCTTCATAATGTAATGTATTACAATAAAAGGTAAACTAGTGCTCACTTAACACTAAAAGCGCGGATCCTACGAAAACCGTCGTCAGGAGTAAATCCCCCGCTTGGCCCGTTTTTTGAGATTCTGAGGAATGTCTGAAAAGTTCCCCTCCCTCTTGTGGGCTATCAGCGAGCTATTGTTATGTTAACTATTGCTAGGATATCATCCCCCACAGGGTTTAGGCTCAGAGAAGGAGAGCTTTCTCGGTGAAAACCCAAAGAAAGCGTGTGTAGTGTGTGTGTTATTGATTATGATAAATAAATGTATAATAAACTATAATTCGTTTTCTGGTAAAGTTATTCTGTCTTATTTATACAACCGGCCCTCTCCGTCTGATTCTCTGTGTGTGAGTCTGCGTGCACGCTGCCATAATAATTATTATAATATATTACAGTTCATTTCCATCTACGTAAAGTATTTTATTTCGTTAGATAACAGGGAAATGAAACAAAATATAGTTTATTATACATTTATTTTGCCCTGTAGATGGAAACTGGCGCTGTATATATATATATATATATATACACACACATTTTGAAATATAATGTATTATTTTCAGTGCCTTTCTCTGAATCTGGACTGATTTTCTGAGATATTTCCCTCACTTTGCCAACTTATTTATACAACTGGGCCTCCGTCTGATTCTCTGTGTGTGAGTCTGCGCGCACGCTGCGTAATAATAATTATTATAATATATTACAGTTCATTTCCATCTACGTAAAGTATTTTATTTCGTTAGATAACAGGGAAATGAAACGAAATATAGTTTATTATACATTTATTTTGCCCTGTAGATGGAAACTGGCGCTGTGTTTTGTGACGAATATATATACACACACATTTTGAAATATAATGTATTATTTTCAGTGTCTTTCTGTGAAGCTGGACTGAGTTCAGAGATTGCTTTCTGTGACTTTCTGTACCTCACTTTGCCTGGAGCGTTTGTCATGTAATTAGCATATCAATAGGATGCTAATCGTCCTCGGCAGGCTGGCGGGCCAAGCGGGGGATTTTCTCCTGACGACGGTTTTCGTAGCATCCGCGCTTTTAGTGTCTCAAAAAACCTCCGCCTTGCTAGTGTTAAAGGCTCGAGGTGCGGCTCGAGTCTTGACCTTTGCCATTAGGCAGGGAGGGGCTGGTCCATTTTTTGCTTTGTAGGCGAGCATCATGGTTTGGAATCTGATGGGATATAACTTGTTCGCTTCGGCTGAGTGTAAAAAGTGTAGGTGAATTTTTGGCTTTTTCATTCAGTTTTTGTGCACATTTAAAAAATTCAGTCATGTGGTGGATGGAGAACTTGTTTGAGGTAACAGAATGTACTGAATCCTCCTCAGTAAAACAGACAAACCAGCTGACATTAAACTGTGATCGAGGGACGGGGTGTCCAAAATTTACTTTCACTTTCATAACATCGCTAATGAGGCCCCTGGACACAGAGCAGTGATGCAGGTCAGGCAGGCTTGTTTACTCACCTCTACCTCTGTGCTGGGTTGCCAGATACCACAACACATATCCCCCAGACTGAGAATTATCAGCTTAATTTTAATCACTATGGAAACAGGAGAAACTAATGAATCTCCCAAAGTGTCAATATTGTGGAAAAGTTTGTTTGTGTTCATAATTTAATTCAAAACTCATATACAGATATATAGAACCTCAGTTATCGTTTGCCCTGGTTATCGTACAGTTTGGTTATCGTAAAATTTTTGGGAGGAAATTTTCTCCCAGTTATTGTTCATCCATCTCTTTTTTGTTTACGTGCCCACATGACCCGCCACTAGTTTTGCAAAAAAAAAGCGTCTACCCACATGTTTGTAACTCACCCATGTGTTCATCGTTAATTCCAGCTTTGTTTCTCTGGCTTTGTTTCTCATTTCTCTGGTTTTGTTTCTTGTTTCTCTGACTTTGTTCCTTATTGTTTCTCTGGCTTTGTTTCTCATTTCTCTGGCTTTATTCAATCAATCAATCATCAATCAAATTTATTTATAAAGCGCTTTTTACAACTGATGTCACAAAGCAGCTTTACAGGCTTAGTAATTACAGACATCAAATCATTAATCCCTAATCCCCGGTGAGCAAGCCAACGGCGACAGTGGCAAGGAAAAACTCCCTCAGAGCTGGAGGAAGAAACCTTGGGAGGAACCAGACTCACATGGGGGACCCATCCTCCTCTGGTCTGCTAATTCTAAGTGTGTGATGGATCATAATCATATGATCTTGTTGTAATGTTCAGGTGAACTGATATGGTGACAGTAGTGGGACAGGAATGATGATGATAGTGGGTGCAATGATATCGGCCAGAAAGTCCATTTGAACTCCAATGTGGGCAGTAGAGTAGGACATCTGGAGCAGGCCACAGTAGCTGGTCGTTGGTGGGCATCTGATCCAGGGAAGCATAATTGAGAGAATAGTAATCAGCCTTCCATCAACCTTGGTGGGCAATCACTCACTCGGAAAGAGACCAAAAATTTAATTAGTTCTGTCTGGATTTATAGAGCACAAGAATTATGAGACACATCAGAGTGTAGCTATTGATTCCGGCAGAACTCTGGCTTTGTTTCTCATTTCTTTGGCTTTGTTTCTCGTTTCTATGGATTTGTTTCTCATTGTTTCTCTGGCTTTGTTTCTCATTGTGTTTCTGTTTCTCATCATTTCTCTGGCTTTGTTTCTCATTTCTTTGGCTTTGTTTCTCGTTTCTCTGGATTTGTTTCTCATCGTTTCTCTGGCTTTGTTTCTTATTTCTCTGGCTTTGTTTCTCATTGTGTTTCTGTTTTTGTTTCTCGTTGTTTCTCTGGCTTTGTTTCTCGTTTCTATGGATTTGTTTCTCATTGTTTCTCTGGCTTTGTTTCTCGTTTCTCTGGATTTGTTTCTCGTTTCTCTGGATTTGTTTCTCATTGTTTCTCTGGCTTTGTTTCTTATTTCTCTGACTGTTTCTCATTGTGTTTTTGTTTCTTATTGTTTCTCTTGCTTTGTTTCTCATTTCTTTGGCTTTGTTTCTCGTTTCTATGGATTTGTTTCTCATTGTTTCTCTGGCTTTGTTTTTTGTTTCTCTGGCTTTGTTTCTCATTTCTCTAGATTTGTTTCTCATTTCTCTGGCTTTGTTTCTCATTGTGTTTCTGTTGTTGTTTCTTGTTTCTCTGGCTTTGTTTGTTGTTGTTTCTTTGACTTTGTTTCTCTGGATTTGTTTCTCATTGTTTCTCTGGCTTTGTTTCTTATTTCTCTGACTTTGTTTCTCATTGTGTTTTTGTTTCTTATTGTTTCTCTTGCTTTGTTTCTCATTTCTTTGGCTTTGTTTGTCATTTCTATGGATTTGTTTCTCATTTCTCTGGCTTTGTTTATCATTGTGTTTCTGTTGTTGTTTCTTGTTTCTCTGGCTTTGTTTCTTGTTGTTTCTCTGGCTTTGTTTCTCTTTGTTTTTGTTTCTCTTCGTTTCTCTTGCTTTGTTTCTCTTTGTGTCTCTGGCTTTGTTTCTCATTTCTCTGGCTTTGTTTCTCATTGTTTCTCTGGCTTTGTTTCTTGTTGTTTCTCTGGCTTTGTTTCTTGTTGTTTCTCTGGCTTTGTTTCTTGTTGTTTCTCTGGCTTTCTGTCTCATTGTGTTTCTGTTTCTTGTTTCTCTGGCTTTGTTTCTCTTTGTGTTTCTGTTTTTGTTTCTCTGTTTCTCTGGCTTTGTTTGTCATTGTTTCTCTGGCTTTGTTTCTCTTTGTGTCTCTGGCTTTGTTTCTCTTTGTGTCTCTGGCTTTGTTTGTCATTGTTTCTCTGGCTTTGTTTCTCGTTGTTATTCTCGCTTTGTTTATTGTTGTTTCTCTGGCATTGTTTCTCATTGATAACACTCAAAACAAACTAAAACACGTCACATTAAAGCAGGGCACATGGCGCTACCATTTGGAAATGGATGCATTATTATTTCTCATTGTTTTCTGTATGTAAAGCTAAAGTTATTCTATATAAAATGTATTTTTCTTAATATGTTAAGAGTGTCTGGAACAGATTAATTGGATTTACATGATCTATTATGGGAAATATTCATCATGTTCATTTCGGTTATCATCAGGTACTTTGAAATAGATTAATTATGAAAAACAAGGTTCCACTGTACTTTATATTTATTATGGGTACAATGACATATGTCAAGTGTTTTTTTGTTGTAATGTATGACTAGTACTGTACTAGCCACAGCCTGGTTGTTATTAACTTGGTCTTGTAACAAGAAGGTCACCAGTTTGGTCCACTGGCAGAACATGACTGAAGTGCCCTTGATCAAGGCATCTAACCCCCAACTTCTCCCCCAGGACCATGGATAGGGGATATGCCACGTGGGCACAGTGTCCCCTAGTTTGTTCACTAGTGTGTGTGTGTATGCATGTTTTACTCCACAGATGGGTTAAATGCAGAGGTCCTCTTTGTACAGTACAAGTGCATTGGTGAATGTGCACTTTCACTCTAAATGAAATATTCTAATAATTTCAGATTCTGGATTTCTAATTTTCATGAGCTGTAAGCCAAACTGAACAAAAAAGATTGAAATACATCATGTCATGAATAATAAAATGAATTTTATTAATGCATTTTTAATTTCCAGTTTTGAGTTTGATTTAAATCATGGATAACATTGGGAAAAAAAATCTGATGTGATTACCAATCAGGAAGACCTCCTGTCTGATAATTCCGATATCTGATTGGCTGATACCTGAAATACGCACACACCTATGACCAATGACACAAAGTCAAATAACTGTATTAATGCCTCACTAATGTACACCGTCATTACTGGGTTCTACTGTTTGTGGCACTTACAAACAGCCCCGTAAGATCAGGTCCATAAATTCTCATCCACCTCACACTGCAGCACTGTGTGAAGTCAGTGTGCCAATGAGACGGCACCTCATTTACATATAATAGTGCAGTAATCATTCTTCTCTTCTCAGTCTGAGAGATTTCCTGAGCACTTTTAAATGAACTCTGTATTCTCTTCATTAAGTGACTCTGTTGACTAAAATAGCCTTTGGCCATTTGTTTCTTCCTCATATAAAAAGCAACTGACAGCATGTTGTTTTTATCCACATGACTGGAAGTCATAACGCACATGAACAATGCATTTTGACTGCTGTTTTTTTGCCATCTGTTTGTTTTGAAATAAATGTAAAATGACCATATGTGACAGCAAGTTCCAGCATTTACAGAACAAGTCTGCACTCTTTTCTTTTGACAAATGTACATGCATGTAATAGTGCAGTAATCAAGAAATCTACGTGTTATTTTGATAATCTCATCAGTATTTTGATATTTTTTCCATAATCTGAGTAATATTATGGACCTTTAGAGGCTTCAAAATACTAAAATAATAAACTAGGACACATTTAAAAGCTGTTTCTTACTGTAAAATCTATTGCTCAAATATTGCTCATTCATCTCTCATGATATTCTACCTTAATAGCTTCGGAGAAGAAGCATGAGACAAAAATAAGACATTCATAGACCTTCACAGAAGACATATAGTCATTCAGAGCATCAGAAGTAAGAAGAGTCCTGGATGAGAAATAGTTGAGCTCAAGTTGAGATCTTTATTAAACATGAGTGTTAGGGGAGACTTTATTGAGATCTCAAAACATGTAATATCTTTTTTATCTTTTTTTTTTTAGCATCAGATCTGAGTCTCACTTGTGTCACCATTTGATTCACAACATCAGAAGTGAGAAGAGTCCTGGATGAGAAATGGTTGAGCTCAAGTTGAGATCTTTATTAAACATGAGTGTTACAGGAGACTATTGAGATCACAAAACACATGATATCTTTTTTTTGAGCATCAGATCTGAGTCTCACTTGTGTTACCATTTGATTCACAATATCAGAAGTGAGAATAATCCTGGACGAGAAATGGTTGAGCTCAAGTTGAGATCTTTATTAAATATGAGTGTTACGGGAGACTTTATTTAGATCTCAAAACATGTGATATCTTTTTTGAGCATGAGATCTGAGGCTCAATTGTGTTACCATTTGATTCACAACATCAGAAGTGAGAAGAATCCTGGATGAGAATTGGTTGAGCTCAAGTTGAGACCTTTATTAAACATGAGTGTTATTATCAGGGGCGGACTGGGGAGAAAAAGTGGCCCGGGAGTTCCTGACAGACTGGCCTACTATATATATATATATATATATATGTGTGTGTGTGTGTGTGTGTATACTGTATATGAATCTATACATGGCACGTAGTTATATGACTTTTATTGTCA
>BRDA01086433.1:1336-14576 GCA_036984385.1 Crenuchus spilurus
CGTGGCAGCAGAGCAAATAAAAAAATTTTTGGGTATATTTGTGTAATAAATCGTATAATTTCATATGACATATAACTTACAGTATACTTTAATATGCTAAATAATGTGTTTATATGGGTTTTTAAAAAAATAAACGAGACGACGGTGCTCATGTAGGCTGGCGGCTAAGGAGAGCAGGAGGACGGGCGTACGTGTATGGCATGGTTACACTTATCATATGAAAAGCTAAAAGTAAAATTTATCTAACTTTCTTGTTCACTACCTTTTGCTCTCTTTACGTCGCTTTCACTAGCACTTTCACTTTCACTGGACAGCAGTCAAAGGTAATGACTGACGTCTTCTTCTACGATAGCATCTAGGGGATGCTACGACCGCCGCGCCCCTAGTGATTGGCCTACTTGTACTAATTTACGCTACTTGTTACTTGGAATTTTATTCATTACCTGCAACAAAAATATTCCGAGATCTCGACTCGTTACCTGGAATACTCATTAGTAGGGATGCTCGTAAGTAGGGTTACCACTGTACTTATTTTCCTCACTGTATATCATCATATGATTGGTTTGATTCCTTAAAACACCTAAAGAACATGTGATATCACTTCTGTGGTTTATTTCAGAGGCTGAAGGTGGTGCCAAATGTCTTCCTCTCTGGATAGAACAGCAGCAGACAACCTGGAGCAAAACACAATCGTTAATTCTATTACATCTGTCTGTGGGGGGTTACACTCTTACACAGAGGAAGTGATATGGGAGTCCCTCCATCTTTAATACTAATGATACCACTGAGCTTAGTCATTAAACGAACACACACACACACACACACACACACACACACACACACACCGTCTGTGAGAACAGTCCTCACTGCTGTATGTGCTTGTGTGTTCCTCTCTCAATAGCACCACAGATATTGAAACCCTGAGTGACTTTTTCTATGAAAGAAAATGCTGTTTTTTAAAAGTTGCATTTAAAGTAAACATTGTTCTACTCTACAAGAATGAAGGCACAGCAAATAACATCACATGGCAAAATGTGAATGTGTGATATTTCAGGATAGGACTAAGCTCCACTCATTTTTCCCTCCAATATTCTTGCTAGTATTGATATCTGGACCAGTGCCTTTAAATTAATGTAATTAATTGAATTAATCATTATGCCTTTTTTCTGTAATTGGTGAGGATGTCACACTGAAAACACAGACAGATGCCTCATTTCAATCTTGAAATATCACGATTACAGTCAATGTTGTACTTTTTTGCATGATTATGAGTGGGCGCTGCCCACATTATGATGTTGGCACTATTTTCACTGCAGCGGTGACACTGAGGTGTTTAAAAGCATCAGCAGCTCTGCTGTGTCTGATCCACTCATACCAGCACAACACATTCTAACACACCACCACCACATCAGTGTCACTGCAGTGCTGAGAATGATCTGCCTCCTAAATAATACCTGCACTGTGGGGGTCCTGACCATTGAAGAACAAAGTGTAGAGAGAAACAGAGACTACAGTCTGTAATTGTAGAACTACTAAGTGCACCTGTATGATCAGTGGAGCTAAAATGGACAATGAATGTGTGTACCTGCTAGTGAGTGCATATATCTCTTAAATCTATCTTTCTAAGGGTGCCTGAAACATCTGCTCAATACTATACATAGCCTAGAATCTACACATTATGCAGAAAAATCTGCACTCCTCCATACCATCTCCATTTGCTCAGCATTGTCAATCAAGACCAGAGCCAAGAGAATAAGTCACAGCACCAATAACGAGGAACACGAAAAATAAAAGGGAAAAATGGCCACTTCCGGAGATGAGTAACAGGAAATGTTCTGTAATTAATTGTCTACCCTGCCTGAATTCCTGTCCCAAGCTTTACAGTCCGTTCCCAGCACTGGGGAAGCTTTAAAAAGGCACTGTGTTGGAGTAATAAACAGAATTAGCACAGAAAGGTTCACAGCTGGAAAAGAAAAGGCGTGAGAGGTTAACAATGAGGGATCTGTTCCATAAACGTGGCTGCTTCTTGTGTCTATCACTGACGGACAATGCAAATAGCTCAGACCGAAGTGTTTACTATCAGAAACAATGGTTCTCCTCGGGTTCTGAGCTACAACACTGTGTTAACGGATCACTAGTCATAAGAAGAGGAAACGGGCATGTGCTGAGTCTGGCCAGCTATTGTGTGATGAACACCATGTTGTGAATTAAGCGCTGGCCAGTCTGACAGCCCATTTACCTTCTGCTCATTCAGTATGTGAGAGAACAGTATTACAAAGACGTGGCACCATTATTCAGTAAAGCCTATTTTTAGGATTTATTTAGATTAGCTTCAAATATTTTGGACAGATTAAATTTACATTTTTATTGTAAACAGTCTTGCACATCTATTCTTGGAGAAGTCATTTCCCAGACAGGTGTTGTCACTATGACGGCTGCCGATGTAACACTTTAATCAACATGGCAGTTTTAATCCTGCAGTCAGTATTACAAGACACATGCACACACACATACATACACACACACACAATCAGATCACTTTCATATGTGGTTCTAGATCAGATACGTATCAGATCTGTGGACATGTGACTTGAATGTGATGGTCAGATCAGATTTCATGTCTTTTTGCTTGTACGCATACACGTAGTGGGTGAGGCAGCGTTGGCTTCTCTCGTTTACTCACGTAGCTGTAAAAACAGTAAAAGCAACCAGCTGGCATTTATTCACCTTCTTCAGTTGATCATGTACAGTCCAATCACAAATACAGGGTTGCCAGATCCCCCAAACGTCCTACCAATTTTGTAACAAAAATTCACACTACACAAACAGAAACTAGCCCAACATCTAATGTGACACATACATTTAAATGAACTTTAAAACGTAAATCTTCTTCAAATCTTATTTTCTCATTCAATTACGTTTATTTAGTGCAAAAATCCTGCAAAGCACCAACTCTGAATTTTTACATGCAACTGTATTTTTGCAAACCTGGCAACCCTTTTTGATGCTTTTTGTTGTTGGTGATGAAGGCGACGTGTAAGTTTCTCTAACATCACATTTTACATCAACCCACTCAGAATCATTGTAAATCTTAACAATTGAATTATGTAGAAAGGCTGGTGTATTCGCCTTTAAAGTGGCTGTACTTCTCATAATTTTAGATGGGTGTAATTTGTGAAAAAGTCAAGGCATGTCAGACTACATCAGAGTGTCTGAAGTACCTTCAGACTCCAAAGGGTCAATTTGTAACCAAATGCAAAAAATCACAATCTCAGTGGGGCTTCTTTAAAAGACAAGTGGATCTTCTGCTCCGAACAAAATATAATCAGTGTGTTTGATTAAAACAAACAGCTAATGCTAACTGAACACCCATTTACAGCCAAATCAATTATTCAGTGTCTTTGAATCAAACATAACGTTTAAAAAGCTGTTCCTTTATTTAAATATGAACCTAGAGCTTCTTATTCATCATTATTGAATGTCCTGCTCCACCTTAAATGGTGCTGCAGTTACATTTAATCACCTGCTATTTAAGGTGGAATGGGAAACTCGATACTAAATGTGAGACTGACCTGTTTTGGTTTAAAATTCCTTTATCCATTATCCATCCAACACCAGCCAGCTTAATCTTCAGGTTATTAGTTATTGGGATCTTGTAGCATCATGTGATTGCTATACATCTGACCGTGTGACCTTTAGAACAGCATTAGAATCATTTTAGTATAAACAGAGGCCATAGGGAAAGTACATTAAGATTAACAGGTGTATCTTACTGGCCGTGTGTTCCTGTGCATCAGTACGTGTTGAATATTTTGTATGATTGTGTTTCACAGTATGTCCCATTAGAGGCCTGTATATAAGTGTTTGTGTTAAATAATGCTATGCTGAATGTCCACTTGACCTGTGTGCAATGATGTGTGACCCTGAAAATATTTGGCTCATGCTTTGCTGCTGTGGAAGTGAGTGTGTGAGTGTGTGTTGGGGTAGGGATCACAGCTGTGGCCTCTATGGCCTGTGTTATTTGACACTTCACTGCTCCGTTAATCATGTACAGAGAAGGGAGCCAGCAGCAGTGCACGTTTAGTCTCATACACAACCTAATGAATACCTGTAGCTAGCAGTCAAATGCTATTTTACCAAATACATGTAAGATATGTGAACACAACTACTACAAAATCACTCAAATGTAACGCTGTAATGCATCAAAACAAGCTTACTTACTTACATTTCTATGGTGCTTTTATTGACATCCGAAGCTCTTTGACATTTGAGACAGACATTAGAGTCACATTAACCATCACCAATGGTCAACATTGGTGATGGCAACCAATCTGTGCCAGAACTCGCACCACACATGAACTATTTGAGTGACTAAGCCAGTTTTTGAAGATGAGGATGATTAGAAGTGGGAAATTTAGCCAGAACATCAGGGTCTTTTAGAGGAAATGACCAGGGATCAAGACAGCACCACTTATAGAGTACAGTGTCTCCATTATTGCAATAGGACATTGGGATCCATACAGAACACATATATGGTTCTTCCACCAACACAACTTCCAGCAGACACACAAGATTTCATTGGAAATCTACCATCCAAATACTAACAAGGAAGAGCTGGTTTGCTCGTTTACTTATCTCAGATGTAGTCAATCAACCTAGACATGACCAGAGTCCAAATTTTACTTCTTTAGTTTAGAACTGGAGCCGCAAGGCTAAAATTGTTAACACTAGATGACTTATCTCATCTTAGTTAGCCATCAAAATGAATCTGAACCCTCTCAAATGACATCCGGTTTTCACAACTCTAAGTAAGCCCTTAGTGAAGCCCTGTTCAGATTGAATTTAATGTACATGGGCTCCTGATGCACCATGTCTGTGTATTTTCCCCTCATCCTCTGAGAAAATTACTGACTGAATTACCAGTTTTTTACCTAGCTAATCTGATTATTTCTTTCCTGTCCGTAAACAAATGTTTACAATTTTCTATGTAGACACTGTCTCACATTGGACACTAAAGACTTTTAGTCTTTTAACACACTGAACCACTAAAAACCTTCACAAATCACAAACCCAAAATATTAAGAATATTTTTAAGAATATGGGAAATTGACCTGGCACAATGTACTTTGGGGTAAAAACAGTGACACCAACGAGAAATCGGGTGCCGAAATGTAGTACGAACAGTTGAGTAGATACATGTTGGATGCTGCAATCATGATAGTCCGTCATATCTCAGTTTACAACATATGCATGCAGATTTCTGTTTAAAATGTTATTAGACACTGACAATGTTGGAAACATACTGAGCATATAAAAAGATAGATGTCCCCAAACATTTGACTGGCAGCATGCACACTTTATTTATCTACAAAACAATAGCAGAATCACATCATTATAATAAATTGTTGAAACCGACAGTGAAAATACTTGTTTTAATGTTTTTGAAAAGCTGTGTGTCCCCAAACTTTTGACTGGTACCATATGATATCATATCTTTGCAATGTAAGGAGTCATACGATACCAAAAGAAGCAAAAAAGGTCAAAAAAGGAACACAGCCAAAAGGCTAAGTGAGAAATGAGCATCAGTATATGTCGAAATAATATTTTGCCAACCTTCCCCAACCTCCTGGGTCCGTCTGCACCGAGCTGCCAGTTAACAGAGGTGTGTAAACAGCACTGAGGGGAGAAGCAGCATGGGGTCGATACTTCCGCTGACCACTCTAATGAAGCAAGGAGGGCTGTTTGCTTTAACCCTGTCAGAACGGCTCTGCACTGACCCGGTTTACCCAGCGGGTTTACGTTAAGGCCCAAACTTTCATTATAGCATGTCAGTCTGACTGGTGAGGCCTATTAAATTATAGATTTTATCTTGTGCAAGACAAAAGAGACTCTTTACGGCACAAGAGTATTATCAGATACTGTATATATAGATAAGTGCACTGTGACTGAGTATTGATTTGAAAACTGAAACAGGCTTTCTTGTTTATTACAGTACAATAATATATAGTTTGTGCTCTTCATCTGCTTCTTAATGGTCAGTGTGACCATGACCTTCGCAATACTCATATCATAAGCTAACCAATTACTGAGTGTTTTATTGTGTGCTGTGGGCATCTGGACCAATCACAGATGGTCCGTTGGCATTTGCTTGAATCAATGTGTTTATATGATCTTTTTTGATGTATTCAAGAACTTGACTACATAATATAATATTTAAATATAGCCATGTTGGAAAATATGCTATATCACAAACACATTACTTTATAACTGAAATGTTCTTTTTTTTATTTTACAAACCTCAACTAAATTTTCAGTTCAAGTTTTTGGTCAAAAATAAAATCAGTAAATTTTTATGTTTTGTAAATACTACAATATAATAGAACCATAGTTATTGTTCACCTTGGTTAATGTACAATTTGGCTACCATTGACTTTTTTCATGGAAATTTTGTCCCAGTTATTGCTCATCCGCCCAGTTTTCATCGCCGTTGGCCACATGACTCGCTGCAAATTTAGCAAAAGCAAAGCATCCACCCATGCATTCTTCACTCACCCACATGCTTTTTGTTCATTCTGGCTTTGTTTGTCTTTATTTTTCTGGCTTTGTTTTTCATTGTTTCTCTGGCTTTGATTTTTGTTGTTTCTCTGGCTTTGTTTTTCATTGTTTCTCTGGCTTTGATTTTTGTTGTTTCTCTGGCTTTGTTTTTCATTGTTTTTCTGGCTTTGATTTTTGTTGTTTCTCACTAATAACACTTCACAAAATCACAAAATACGTCACACTAAAGCAACGACACGCAGCGCTACCGTATGAAAACGGGTGTGAAAACAAATAGTGGCCGAGAACCTCGAGAACAATTGTATAAAACAGGCTGCCGGCTGGACCACACTGGCATGCTGTAAAACAGAGCACAAACCTGTAAGAGTGATGTTAATTTATCCATTTCATTAGTCTTTTGTGTTTATTTCTCATTGTGTTCTGTATGTAAAACTACAGTTATTCTATGTAAAATGTAATTTGGTTAATATTTTGGAGTGTCTGGAACAGATTAATAGGATTTACAGTATTTGTTATGGGAAATATTGCTTCAGTTATTAATCGTTTCAGTTATCATCAGGCATTTTAGAACTAATTAATGACAACAACCGAGGTTCTACTGTAATTTAAAAAAAAAAATGACAATGAAACTGCAACAGTATTGCTCTGCCTTATTCTTTAGTGTGGCAGAGTAATGACACATACTGATTTACATACATATGTTGATACTTAAGTACTCGAAGTGAGTCAAAATCTACTGCTGATGATTGTCTGAAAATGAAATGAAAATGTTCATTATTATTAAAGCTGATGTATTTTTTACACATAAAGTGACATTTAAAGTCTATTTTATTTTACTGTGGATCAGTTTGGCTGATAACCAGAATCTCAAATTATTAGTATATTTCGACTATTCCTATTACTATTCAAACAGTATCAACATTAAACAAAAAAAAGACCTGAAATGTCACTTTACATCACAATATTGTAAATGTGACACATATATCACACACAGACATATATATCATATATTATTATACATACATTATGAGCATATTGCTCCATGTGCAGCATTAAGCCATGCCCATTTCTGTATGGAAGTGGGTGTGGCTTCAACAAACAAATCATCATATTAATTAGTAAACATGACTGTAGAAGATTGAGTTTAGTTTAGATCTTGGTCAGGAGTGATTATTTTTAGTCTGTACTACCTCAGAACAAAAAAAAACATGTTTGCTTAAAGTCCCTTCACTGCATCTTTCATTAAATCATCCTGTGTAGCTCAGTCAGGCTTCGTGACCGCTGAAGAGTACACAGAGAGATTTTAATGAGAGATGCAGCGAAGAGTGAAGCTGAAAATGTTTGGAGAAAGTTTAAACTCTTCACCACATTGTGTCATTAAACTGGGCCTGTGTGCTGCTGAGCAGGACTGAGTTACAGTAGCTCTCTCAATCAAGGAATCTCTCTTGTTTGGGGTCAAAGTAGAACAACTGAGGTTTGTTTGAAAAGGAATGCTTACAAGACAAGAGAGACTTTGTGTTATCTTGCACCCTCCCTTGTGTCTGTCTTCCAGAAAAAAGAGGTGTAAGCAGGTACGGCCATCATTTCATTTATGAGGGTGGAGCCTAAAAAGCACTGCTGGGTGATGGGGGTTGTTTTCTCACTGTTTTCTCATTCGTCACACCTCCACACACATGCTCAGTGAGACAAAATGAGAGATACTAAATGCTGTCTTACTGTAATCACTTGCTGTGAGAATATTTCCTCATTTTTGTGGATGTGTAGATGCACGGCATTTTGCTCACTTAATTGAATCGACCCCTGGGGGGCGCCAGAGAGGTTGTTCGCCCAGGCCACCAAACAGGCTAGGACTGCCCCTGGATGAAGAACATCATTTAAGAGAACACAGGTCCACTCGGGGGCTTTACACCCCTCTAGCCCGCACCTGGCTTTAGACATGGTGCCAGCAGGTTCATGTTTATCTGCTCCAGAGAGTCCTAATCTATTGGATGCACTTCTCTACAGACAAGCTAGTGTGCTTTTTCTGTGCATACGACTCATAAACTGTGTGCTTAAGCATTTAGCACCAAAGGCTCAGTGCACTGAGCGCAGAGTGAGAGCGAACAAGAGCAGCAGAAGATTAGGAAGACCCCTGTGATGTAGCTGTTAGTGTAGTGAGCTGTCACGCACCATAAAACGCATCTGTGGATGAAAACAGAACTGGGTTTGTGTGCCACAGCTTTCTCTAACATCGTCCACACACACAGGCCTTTTTACACTATTACTGAGGAGTCACACACACACAGACACACTGCACTTAGCAACCTAATAGATTTTTCACACACCATTGACTACAGGCTTTATATATTAGCACACACACTAATACAGTCCATTTTGTATTACGTGTTTACTCGTGTACCAACGTAGCAAACACTATTTTTAAGTGTTTTCATTCAACTACACCAATCTTCTTAAAACATACTCAATTTCATCCTCAGCCTTTAACGTAAAACTCCAGGATTCTTGTATTTCAAAAGGTGTTTAGAGGCAAATGCACTAAAACAATGACATGAATGTCACAAAACCTGTCAATAGGGCCTCATCAAACAGAAGGTGAAATATGAGGTGAGGGGTGCTCAAGACCAGTCAAACTTTGACGTCAAAGCTGAACTAATGCTCGATTTTCCCAGAAAAACGTGATGCAACATTGTAGTTACTAGATTTCATGAAAGAGATCTTCCTGCAGGATATTTTCTCCTAACGGCTGAGAAACTATGTGTTGATTATACATTGCTGATTGCTGTAAATGTTGAATGAGAATTACTCCTGTATGTATATTACCCTATGTGTATATTAATACTATTGTACTGTGTGTTACTACTACTGTACTGTGTGTTACTATTACTGTACTGTATGAGTTACTATTACTGTGTATCCTATATGTGTATATTACTTCTACTGTACTGTGTTACTATTACTGTATCCTATGTGTATATTAATACTATTGTACTGTGTGTTACTATTATTGTACATGTGTATTACTACTACTATACTGTATGTGCATTACTACTACAGTATGTATGTATTACTATTACTCTACTGTACACTTGCATTAATACTGCTCTACTGTACAGAGTATTACTACTACTGTATGTGTGTATTAGTACTACTCTACTGTACAGAGTATTACTACTACTGTATGTGTGTATTAGTACTACTCTACTGTACTGTGTATTACTACTACAGTATGTGTGTATTAGTACTACTCTACTGTACAGAGTATTACTACTACTGTATGTGTGTATTAGTACTACTCTACTGTACTGTATTACTACTGTATGTGTGTATTAGTACTACTCTACTGTACTGTGTATTACTACTGTATGTGTGTATTAGTACTACTCTACTGTACTGTGTATTACTACTACGGTATGTATGTATTACTTTTACTCTACTGTACACCTGCATTAATACTGCTCTATTGTACAGAGTATTACTTCTACTGTACAGTGTATTAGGAAAGACAATGTTAACATTGCAAACTCTTCACCTGATGGAAGAAACGTGTGAGGAAGATGGACACTGTTGCTAAGAAACACAGTGAAGCTGAGATAGGGTGACTTGCTCAGTTATTGGAATAAGAGAGTGAGAGAGTAATGTGGACAGATGGAATGAGAGAGAGAGAGATAGAGGGATGAGAGCGGGTGAGAAAGTGAGAGGCAAACAGCACAAAAGAGGCAGCTTGACATCCACAGCAGCAAGTGAAGGAGAAAGACACAGAGTGAGATAGAGAGAGAAGAGAACAGCGTGTGGGAGACAAAGAAAGACAGATGGAGTCAGAAAAAGGAAAGAAAAGAACAAATTCAGTGACAGAGTGAGAAAGGGAAGAGGAAGGCAGTGTTGTAGCAGCCGCTGAGCAGAGCAGGATGAGCTGGATGAAGCAGACAGCAGTTCTGTTGATGGAGTGAACAGATCATGAAGTTTATGGTTGATTCTGATTCTCTTACAGTCAAACTATTTTTGTTGGGCAGCCAAAACAAAAATAAAATAAGGGATCATGGTTTAAGACCAGAGCACTCAAATCCAACAAATGTCCAACAGATTCAACATCCAACATGTCAGCTGACTTTTATATTGTCCTATAACAGGAAATGATCAACCAAATGAATCCCAGTGAATGGATGGAACATTATAGAACATGGGAAGAACTCTGTAGAACATTGTGAATGGAATACTTTAGAATAGCATGCATGTGGAGAACATTTTAGAACAGTCTTAAAAGGGAAGAACAATTAGTATGACGTTAATATGGGAGAACCGTATAAACCAGAGAAAACAGTGTGTTTAATGATGATGGTTTGAATGATGGTATTTCATAGTTTGATGGAGTTTAGTGGTGTTTAATCATGTTTGATGGCATTTGATGGTTTGTATGCATTTGATAGTGTTTGATAGTGTTTGATGGTGTTTAATCTTGTTGACATTTAATGTTTTGTATGCATTTGTTCATGTTTGAATATAGTTTATATTTGATGGTGTTTGTCAGTGTTTGTTGGTGTTTAATCTTGTTGATATGTGATGGTTTGTGTGCATTTGTTGGTATTTGATGGTGTTAGTTACTGTTTGTTGGTGTTTTGTCTTGTTTGTTGATATTTGATGATTTGGTGCATTTGTTGGTATTTGATGGTATTTGATGGTGTTAGTTAGTGTTTGTTGGTGTTTAATCTTGTTTGTTGACATTTGATGATTTGGTGCATTTGTTGGTATTTGATGGTGTTTGATGGTGTTAGTGTTTGTGTTTAATCTTTTTTGTTGACATTTGATGATTTAGTGCATTTGTTGGTATTTGATGGTGTTTGATGGTGTTAGTGTTTGTGTTTAATCTTTTTTGTTGACATTTGATGATTTGGTGCATTTGTTGGTATTTGATGATGTTTGATGGTGTTAGTGTTTGTTGGTGTTTAATCTTGTTTGTTGACATTTGATGATTTGGTGCATTTGTTGGTATTTGATGGTATTTGTTGGTATTTGATGGTATTTGATGGTGTTAGTGTTTGTGTTTAATCTTTTTTGTTGACATTTGATGATTTAGTGCATTTGTTGGTGTTTGATTAGTGTTTGATTTTGATGTTCTGATGGCATTTGGTTGTGTTTACTTCAACTTGATGATGTTGATGTTTGATCACGTTTGCTTGTAGTTGATGATATTTGCTGGTCTTTGAAGCTTTTGATAGCGTTTAGTAGTGTTTGCCAGTCTTCTGTTGAGTTTGTTGTCTGGTGTCTGACATTGTTTTGTAGTGTTTTCTGGGGGAGGGGAGTGAACTGCTTTGTCTGATTGTGTAATCCTACCACTATGTGCATGGAGCAGTCAGGTGACAGTGATGGATGCTGGGTAAATACAGATAGAGGAGAGGGAGGAGGAGTCAGGGAAGACACAGAAACATGGCACACACCATTTAACTATGCAGTAGAGAGCAAGATCAATGAGGAAACAAAGAGCAGTGAGAGATGAGGGCTTTCCTGTGTCTTCTCCTGTCCTCCCCCCTCCTCCTTACTTTCAGTCCCAGAGGACATGCTGGACAAGGAGCACTGGAACACACTCTCTCTCTCTCTCTCTCTCTCTCTCTCTCTCTCGCTCTCTCTCTCTGACACACACACACACACACACAAACACACACACACACACACACACACACACACACACACCATGAACAGGATTGATGGATTGGATTATTTTTCTCTTTGGCGGATAAATTAGCCTAATGCGTCTCCAGCTTCAGCACAGTCTCTACTCATAACACATTAACATACAGACAGAGAGAGAGAGAGAGAGAGAGAGAGAGAGAGAGAGAGAGAGAGAGAGAGAGAGAGAGCAAAAACATTGTAAATGAAGAACTTTGCTGGTGTTTGATGGTTTGAATAGTGGTCTTTGATGGTCTTTGATGGTGGTTGATGGTGTTTAATGGTATTTGATGTTGTTTCCTTGTGAAGAAAGATAAAAGACAGAAAAATCAGAAATCTTTTTAAAAATGATAAATCAGTCTGCTCATGACATCTCCAATTCATGTCACAAATATTGAATGTGTCAAACAAAGCAGTGGAACATTATTTACAGCAGATGTGAAGAGGGCAGCACCTCCTCTATGTGAAGACACACTCAGGACAGCATAAGCACAAGGCCTCACATGATCCTGAACATGATTTATTATGGTTCAGAATTGCAACAGTAGGGAGCCACGACTGGCCCAGGCTGGACCTGTCCTCAGGCTTCCCCAGCTGACCAGAAGGTGAACCAAATCACAGCTGGGGCTTCAGGTCAAACCATAGGGTCAAAAGCCATTTTCCCATTTACCTCACAGACAGAGACAAACACAGTGTCTTCTACAGAGCATACACACACAGGAGAGAGAGAGAGAGAGAGACAGAGAGGGAGAGAGACAGAGAGAGATACAGAGAGACAGAGAGAGAAAGATAGACAGACAGAGAGAGACAGAGAGAGAGAGATACAGAGATACAGAGAGAGACAGAAAGAGAGAGAGAGAGAGAGAGACAGAGAGAGAGAGAGACAGAGAGCAAGAGAGAGAGAGACAGAAAGAAAGAGAGAGAGAGAGACAGAGAGTGTGAGAGAGAGAGAGAGAGAGACACAGAGAGAGAGACAGAGAGTGTGTGTGTGTGTGTGAGAGAGAGAGAGAGAGAGAGAGAGAGA
>BRDA01086433.1:17086-28909 GCA_036984385.1 Crenuchus spilurus
TATGGTTGATATTCTGCTCATACAGTCTGCCAAACTGCCAAACATCTCCTCAATATCACTGTCCAGCACTACTGTTTGGACATAAGTTAAATACTACAGATTTCTTCTTGATCAAAAATTCCATTAAATATTTTTAACTTTGCTGAATTAGATTTTTTTCTATTTAAAGGCACTGTACATTATTTCAATCCAATAAACATATTGTAAAATTCACCTAATGTTTCCTCATGGTTCACTAGCTGTCTGGAATCTTTTTGCTGTTGTGCGCTTCATACTCAGTCCTGGTCCTGTAATTGTAACAAATTGAGAAACATAAAATTATACCAACCAATCAGCAACAGCTCCTGATGCTCATGCACAGGACAGGAGGAAGGGTAGGCCAGAGACGAAGACCTGTGCAAACATTGGTGAGGAGTTTGGACAGTGGAGAGACCTCTGAATACTTCAGGATGCAGCCGGGGAATCCAAATGATAGATTTATTGATAAAAAAAACACAAACAAACAAAACGCTGTGACTATAAGAACAAAGCAAAGATGAAGCTATGGCTAGCAACGTATACAAATGATTAGTATGGACATTGAGGAACTATTAATGACTGACAAAGGGCAAGGCAAACACAAAGGGGCTATATAGCACACGTAATCAAACTGGGATTGACAAATGGGGCTGTGTAATAATACCAGACTGGTGCTGACACTAAAACATGTGACATGACGTGGCTGGGGGTGGAGTCAACTTACCCAAGAATGAGCAAAGGCACATAAAAACAGAGGCAGGGTTAGGGGCAAGGCTGAGGCGGAAGTGTAACAATGTTGCTCTTTCTACTTGATAGGTGGAGCATTCTTATTTTTTTGTTTTGTCCTGTTTGTGGTTGATTACTAACCCGCAAACTAGCTAACTCTAACCTTGCTAAAGCTAATTGTTTGCTACAACATTGTTCTGAATGGCAATGCTCATTCATTTAATGGGTGGAGCTTCTTTGCACTGAAGGGAGGGGTTGTGTTTTTTTGCCATTGAGTTTACAGGTAACAGTCATTCTCCAGAACTGTATACAGTGCCTTTAATGTACTGTATTTTTCTTTAATATTATGTTTCCTCTTGAAGTCCAGTGATATTCCTGTGGTTTAGATATGAGCCTATGGGCAACAGTGTAAAACTAGCCTACCTTTTTGTCTACATGGTTACCGTTCATACTCGTTCATCTTTGTACTTGTTTCACTCCCACAAAGTAAGCAGGACTTAAAAAAAATCAAGAAAAGCTTCCTGAGAATTCACCTGTAACCTGATCACAGAGGAAGGAGATGTGCGAAAGACGACACAGATAAAAAACAAATATGAAAGCACATAGCCCAGAGTGTGCTCTGTTTGTGGAAATCCCACTGGTTCACAGTGCAAAACAATCAAGAGAGCAGAGAGAGGACTACTCACACAATCAGCGTGGATCTAAAGCAACAGTACGGCAGACTGAGCTTTTGGTCTGGCACAACATTAGACTGCACATCACACGGTTAAATCGACTCATCTCTTCTTCAGCCTCAGTCTGCCATGGCTCCTTCACAGACACAGTTTCATCAGAGCTAACCTGAGGGCTACAATGACTCACTTAAGCTAACATCGCTTTCATCTGAAGTGAGCCAGCATGTAGATTTAGACTATCAGACTGTGAAGTGAGTGACAATGAGGAGCAGATTTAAAGACAGATCAAAGGGGGGCTCACTGACATCACTATGTGTAACAGATACTGATATCTCAGATATATGTGGACCCCACTTCTAATGAATGCATTCAGCTACTGCACCCATTGTTGATGCAGCAACACACCCTGTAGAGAAGTACTGCCAATATAATATTACAATCTGGAGCAGACTACCCCCACCACTTGCAATGTCTTGTCATTTGTGTGCTTATGCAAAGAGTTTTTTTTTAATGTTTACATGTCTTTTTTCTCTTATCTTCCTCCCTCATGTATGCTGCTTTCTTTCTTAATTTAAGGTTGGCGCTGTGTTGAACGGCTGCCCTGCCAGCAGTGGCTGGGACCTGCATTTCCCGCAAGGAATCAATAAAGTAAGTAAGTAAGTAAGTAAGTAAGTAAATATCTATCCATCCATCCATCCATCCATCCATCCATCTATCTGCATAAACATGAACCTGTTGGCACCATGCCCTAGAGGGGTATAAAGCCCCCCAGCATTGAGTTGTGGAGCAGTGGAACTGTATTCTGTGGAATGATGGTGCTCCATCACTTTTGCGATGAGTTGGTAATGAGGTGAGGGTGATGATTATTCAACATCTCACTGACCTCACTAATGCTCATGTTTACACTGGCTTGCAAAAGTATTTATACCCCTTGAACTTTTTCACATTTTGTCACTTTACAACCACAAACTTAAATGTATTTTATTGAGATTTTAAGTGATAGACCAACACAACGTACCACATAATTGTGAAGTGGAATGAAAATGATACATGGTTTTTAAAATTTTAATCAAATAAAAATCTTAAAAGTGTGACGTGCAAAAGTATTCAACCCCTGTACTCTGATATAAGAAGTGCCTTTTGCAAGCCTGCTTGGCTTCTGGCAAACTGTAAACAGCACTTCTTATGTCTTTTTTTCAACAATAGTTTTCTTCTTGCCACTCTTCCATAAAGGCCAGATTTGTGGAGTGCAGACTTATAGTTGTCCTGTGTACAGATTCTCCCACCTGAGCTGTGGATTTCTGCAGCTCCTCCAGAGTGACCATGGGCCTCTTGGCTGCGTCTCTAACGAGTGCTCTCCTTGCTCGATCTGTCAGTTTAGGTGGACGGCCATGTCTTGGTAGGTTTGCAGTTGTAGAATAATTTTTCCATTTCTGGATGATTGAACAGTGCTGCTTGGGATGCTCAAAGCTTGGGATATGTTTTATAACCTAACCCTGCTTTAAACTTCTCCACAACTTTATCTCTGACCTGTCTGGTGAGTTCTTTGGTCTTCATGATGCAGTTTGTTCACTAGTGTTCTCTAACAAACCACTGAGGCCTTCACAGAACAGGTGTATTTATACTGAGACTAACTATACTTAACTAATTAAGTGACTTTTTAAGGTAATTGAGTGCACTGAATTTTGTTTAGAGGTATCAGAATACAGGGGGTTGAATACTTTTGCACGTCACACTTTTAAGATTTTTATTTAATTCAAATTTTGAAAACCATGTATCATTTTCATTCCACTTCACAATCATGTGCTGCTTTGTGTTGGTCTATCATTTAAAATCTCAATAAAATACATTTACGTTTGTGGTTGTAAGGTGACAAAATGTGAAAAAGTTCAAGGGGTCTGAATACTTTTGCAAGCCACTGTATATACTATACAATACTAAAGTGATTTAAAGATGCTCCACTAGAGAACGTTTGTAAAAAGTCTGTGTTTCTCATCTAAATCTGAAAAACATTAAACATGGTTACTGTTACATGCCAGAATATTACAACCATTCCTGGTGTGGAATGGGACATCACAGATGCCACGTGACAGGGTTTGATGAAGGTATAAATAAGTGAGCACACCAGTCAGTTATAGCAGAGTGTAAAACCATCATCATGAGCAAAGGACGTGATGCGATTGATGTCCAAAAGAGCACAATAATAGGGTACCAGGTGAAGGGTGGTAGCATCTCAGAAACTGATCACTTTGACAGATGTTCTACAGTCAGCATAGTGAAGATTTACTGAGAATGATCTTCTTGTACATTGAGTGCCCCACGAGCCATTGATGCCAGAGCAGAATAATATAGACAACTGATGCACTAAAGTGGACCAGTTAACCTCTATAATGAACACAGGAACAATAAGGAAAGTGTCAGTGATCACCATTGAGCAAACTCTCCAATTCAAGGGTTCCCACTATTAGGTAGGTTGTCAGAATATTCTGATATGACTGTGCACTTTGGTTTTTTACTTATATCAGTCTTATAAGGTAAGCATGAGAGTTTTGACATGTAAACCTAAACTCACTCTGGATCACCTGTCCTGGTATTATGCTTTATCCTTGTTTAATGCACGGGTCCCCTCAGAACCACAGTGGCTATTTCGGTCGCTCCAATGTCAAGTGATATCAGGCACCAATCTCTCCTATTGCTCTCAGTTGTCACGTTTGGCTTTATAAATGGCAAGAGGAAACAGCCGGTGGGACCTACAATTCCGGAGTCATGTCTTAACAACAGCTGTCCAACCGACCGTCTGAGCTACACGTATCCGGCAGAGGGACATTTTTTTATGGTAGATGATACAGGGTGAGCATTCGTCTGCAGACAACCACATAGGTCTTGCAACAATTAAGGGTCATCAGAGGTCATTATAATTCCTACATGCTTCATTTGGTTCCTCCTGTATATGTAAAAAGGACCACAAGCAAAGTAACAGTATATGTCCAAATATTTGTGGACACCATTTCTAATTAATGTATTTAACTACTCAGCCATTGCTGAGACAGATGTGCAAATGCCCACACAGCTTGTCTAGTCCCTGTAGAGAAGTACTGCCAATAGGACTCTCTGGAGGAGATAAACATGAACCTACTGGCACCATAACTAATGCCAGGCGTTGGCTAGGGGACTTTAAGCCCTCCAGCATTGTATACTGTATTCTCTGGAATGATGGTCCTCCAGTACATTTGGGATAAGTTTAGGATGATGATCAATCAACATCCTGGCCTCACTTAACACTCTATTCACAATCAAATCCTCACAGAAGTGCTAGTAGAATAATCTAGAACATCTAGTAGAAATCCTTCACTGGACAGTAGAGAGTTACTCCAACAAAACCAGGATGAATACCCTTGATTTCAGAAGAAACAATAAATGAGTAGATGTCCCAATACTTATATATATATAACATTTTATTTCTAAGTTATTGCCCATTTGTTCCCCTTCTCAGTGTAGTAGTAGCCAATTAGCCCATCCCATCTGTTAGGACTCTCACCATCACTTTTGCAATGTCCCTGACTGTAGGAGGGTGAAGATGAGCACAAGCCTCCTCTGCTGCATGTGATACAGCCACCACCTCTTTTCAAACTACCACTGATACACCGTCACTGGGGAGCCAACATGCTTGGAGGAAAGAGCAGGATTCGCAGCTCAGAATGGACCAATCAGTAGACGCCTGAACCAGCGGACATTGCAATGTGAAAGTGATAGTGAGAGAGAGAGAGTCATCTACCTGCCCAGAGAGAGAGGGGCCAATTTTTGCTCTCTTGGGCCCCAGCTGTTGATGGCAAACAGCATGACTGGGTTTCGAACTTGCGATCCTCTGGTCATAGTGTCAGCGTCTCTGGACCATGTCCCAATACTTTTGCCATACAGTGTTTGTTCAAGAAATGGTTCACCCAGAAATCATAATTAGATCATTTTCTATCACAGATGTAATTGACCAGTCTGTCAAATGGTATTCCTTTCATTTAGAACGAAATCTGCAAGGCTAACATTGCAAAGTAGACAATAAAACTAGACTATAGTCATCTAAATAGCCCAGACATTTAGGTGACTATTATAACCAACCCATCTGCTTTGGACGTCACAGATGCCAGGTGACAGGGTTTACTGCATGTATAAACAAATGAGCACACTAGTCATTTGTAGCAGAGTGTAAAACCGTCATCATGCACAAAGGATGTGATTTGACTGATGTCCAAAAGCATGGTGGTGGTAGCATCTCAGAAACTGCTCACTTTGTAGGATGTTCTATGTGAAGGTGTACTGTGGATGGACTTTTTTTACATTGAGTGTAGGGCTGCCACAAACGATTATTTTTATATTCAACTAATCACTGATTATTTTTTAAGATTAGTCGACTAATCGGATCATATGTTAATTGAATATAAAACATACAGCTTATCTCATTAGAATGCAGCTGTTATTATATAACCGTCATTAGATTTCAGCTATATGCTAACTAAAAATAAAAACAATTAAGACCATAGTTCATTAAACCTTTAATGAAATATGCAGCTTGTTGCAACAAACAATTATTTAACTGTTTAGCATAAAGTGTAAACATAGCACTGAAACATAACGTTAGAAATGTTAGCATTAGCATTGCTATTCAAACACATGACTGTAATAATGTTACAGAAAACACATGAATGTGTGCTAAGGCTAATGAATCAAATCGCCATCGCTAATGTTCACTTTTACAGCTATAAATATGAGTAAGCAGCAAGTTAACTCTCTGTTTACGCTCTGTTTAGCAGCTAACTAGCAATTTAGCTGACCAAGATGACGGTCCCTCTTCATCATTGTCACAATCAGCCACAACAGGCTTCCTTTTCAGGTGCTCGTGCATCACAATTGTGCTGCCGTGGAAGGCAAGTTCTGCCTTGCAGATACTGCATTGCACACGTTTCTCTTTCATTTTCTTACGTCACCCACAGGCTACCCCGGTTACCACTACTGCGCATGTGCGTCAAGGACAGAAAGGCAGACGCAGCAGTTTGGAGAAAAAGAAAGTAAAACAAAAACGACGCATCGATTATTAAATTAGTCGTCGACTATTTTAATAGTCAACATAATCGTTACTAGTCGACTAATCATGGCAGCCCTAACTGAGTGCCTCCGAGCAGTGTTGAGTGGTTCAGAGCAATTAACACTCCATATTGGACAACATATCATTTATGATGAACACAGGAGCCACCAGGAAAGTGTCAGGGATCACCTTTAAGTGAACATTGTTGCGTCTGGGCCTGCAAAGCAGAAGCATGGTTAAGGTGATCATAATGTTCTAACATGACTGTGTAACTCAAGATTCTGTACGGTGTGCAAGATTCCTTTCCAAATCCTGGCAAACAAGCTGTTTAATATGAATCACTGCCATGTTGGAATTACAGCATCTAAACTTCAACAAGTGCCTCAAAATACCTAAACCAATATAATAGACCATCTGTTTGCTGCTGGGGCCTTTTAATCCAGCGTTACGCTATGCTTCACTCTCAATGTGAGAACACAACCTGCTCAGAACGTTCCAAGAAAGTACCTCATAATATGAAACACCCAAACCATCTGCTTGTAAGTAAAAATTTGAAATGCTCTGTAGTGCGTGTTTGCTCAGCTGTAGACGGCTTTAGGCTTTTTCATCCTCTCTGCCACACACATATACATACACAGGACCAAGCTTACGAGACCAAACTGAATCAAAGTGGTGACTCCTATCTTGATATTTGGCTGAACAGGTCTGCTGCTACATGTCTGCATGTGTGGAGGCACTACTCCAATCTGAGTGATGAGGGGTGTGTGTGTAAAGGACCCACTCAGAAATCTGCAGGCCAGTCACTCATGCACACCCGCCCTGCAGACGCCTGTAGTTATCAGCCTGACAAAACACACTTGTCACACAGCTCCCTGCACTCGCTGATATGGAGCCACTCAGACAGTGTGAAGCAGGGCTGCAGGATAGGGCTGAGTACCAGTAGGCTATAAACTGGAGCTATAATGCTACATATTATGGATGCGTATTGGCAAAACAATGCGTATCATGATACAGGTGTAACATCTCAGCCTTGTATTCTTATTGCTTTAGTTTTTTTGTGATATGTGCTTTCAGCGCCACACATCCTACCTCTCCCAGGTGCTTCCCATTGTCACTCATTTGTCTGAGATGTTCTACGTCAGGTCTGCTTTACTGTTTTGCTCCTAATTGTGTTTAGTTTTATTCCACATGTGCTTCTTTTCCTATATGTGTAATACACTATGCTTACAACGGCGTCGTCTGATGTTCCAGTAACCATGAAAGAAGACCACAGAGTTGTTTCCATGTGGCCAATGGACCATGTGCATCTGTGGATGGGGCCTCAGAGACCGAGGCTCGATTATGTCTCTGGGTTTGATAGACTGGCATTATTTTGACCAAAATAACATACTTTTGCTGGATTACATGAGCATCTTTATCCAGAACAACCACAGAAGCACAACTGTGATTGGTCAGGATGCAGTAAACAACATACTGATTGGCTAGCTCATTTGCATATTCCACTACTGATATTGATTGTCTATCTCATTTGCATATTCCACTGCTGATATTGATTGTCTATCTCATTTGCATATTCCACTACAGATATGATTTGATTGGCTGACTAATTTGCATATTCCACTACAGATATGAATTGATTGGCTAGTTCATTTGCATATTCCACTACTGATTTGAACTGATTGGCTAGATAATTTGCATATTCCATTATTGATTTTATCTGATTGGCTAGCTCATTTGCACTACTCACTACTTTATATTCACTATTGATATGAATTGAATGCTGAATATTCGATATAGCTACTAACAAGTCATTGTTCATAAGGTTAATAGAGCGACCCTGCATAGAAAACCATGTTAACCGTACACATAAAGCCACATAGATATTCGACTTGGCAGTCACTGTAAGGCCAAAGGTGCAGTGCAGACTGTGTTCAGCTGTTAGCTTAACCCTTCCACTTGAGTGAAAGAATTAAACAGTCTCACTTTCTGTGGCAGACACAACCTGTTAAAAGGCTCATGGTGTCCAGAGGCCAGGCAGTGGAGAGTCCAGTGTAAAGCCCAGCTGTAGGGACAGCTGCCATGGGGACTGGACTTAAAGCATTCCAACAGAAAGTCCCTATATACAAGACACCCACACCATGCTCTCAGCTGTGAGAGAGAGAGAAAGAGAGAGAGAGAGAGAGAGAGAGAGAGAGACTTAAGTCCTTTTATTCTACATCTGCAGTGGAGAAAGGCCTGAGGCATAAAGAAGAGAGAAAAGCTAGCAGGATATAACAAGGACATGGCTTCACTTCTTCACTCCACTGTCCACTCTTGTCATTCATTTTGATGGACTGAAAGACAGCTCTGGTACTTTGAGGAGGACAGGTAGTGCTAAAGAGTGATGTTTATGAGACATCAGCGTGTCCACACTGCCACACTAAAATATTGTAAAGTTCAGTAATTTACTTTAAATGTATAAAGTAATTATCACACACACACACACACACACACACTCCCTCATGCAAAGAGGAAGCCTGTTTATCTAACAAATATAATTTACACAAACTTCACATTCCAGATGGCAAAATAATGGCTATATAATTCTGGCAAAACATTATGACCATATGCTTAATAGACATTTGTTTTCCATGTGTCACCAAAACAGCTCTGACCTGAAAAGTCACGAACCCTACAAGACCTGCTGAAGGTGCTCTGTGACATCCTTTAAGTTGTAAGGCACGTGTTGTCCCAGCACATCCTAAATATTCTCAGTTGAGATGTGGAAAATTTGAAGGCCACTGTTAATGGCACCTTGCAGCCCTTGTCAAAGATGCTCATGTTGTCAAGTCTACCAATTTCTCCATCATCCAACACAGCAAGTTGATTCTGACTCCTGGTGACCACATGGATAGTGTTTCTCCAAAACATCCTGTCTTCTTATTGGGTTTTCAGGCCTTTTATTGGCTCATTCATGATTCTTCAAATCCTCCTTTAACCCTCTGGAGTTTGAGGATATTTCAGACACTCTGATGTAGTCTGACGTGCCTTCACTTTTTTACAAATTACACTCATCTAAAATTATTTTTTTTCAAAGTGCTACTCAGGCTTATGTTCAGTACAAACTCAGCAACAACAGTGTCAGAACAGTAAAAGTGTCATAAATCTATATTTTAATTAAATCTGCTCTAAATTTAGACTTTCCAAAAACCTTTTTCAGATGTGCTGATATATTGTGAAACAACACTCTAAACATGTCTAGCCAAGACTTTTGAGCTCAGAACTGAATAAACAGAGGTGTTGGCTGCACACTGCTCATTACAGGTTGTTGAGCTTGGATGTGGTTTTATTTCTAAACTCATTGCCAGATTGAATATTTATGAGATAGGTGTGAGGTGATAAGTCTTTGTTATTGTGAGCGCTCTTTGTTCGTAGAGACCAAATGGGCATTTTCACACATTCCTGGGCTGCTAATCCACCAATGGCATGTCTGGAATTACCATATTATTATCATATGAATGTCAGATCATATCAGAGGGTGGAAAAAAAGCGACACACTCTGACTCATGCTGAACGTGTCTCTTGTTATTTATGCTTCTCCCACAAGAATCTAAAAATATATTTCGATTCAAGCTATATTTATTTGAAAATTAGAGCTTTTTAGGTTTCTTTGTATGTTTAGTTTTGTTTCTATAATCAAATCTTGCTGACTTCTATAATTGTTTTTGTGGAACTTCAGTTACAGTATATCCCGCTGGTGGGAGTGCTGACTCCAGTTTCTTCTCATAGTGTGTCCAAAATAAGAGACATTCAGTTGGTTATCTGGGCTTCTAGTGAAAGGTGAGTTTTGATTTGGTACAGGATCCATTTATTTGTTTTCTTTGCTGTTCAATGTTCTCTCAAATGTCTTCTCCAACACCAAAATGACCAGATTTCACTTCCATAAAGAACCACAGAGAAGACCAGAGTCTGGACAATGCGTGAAGATTTAGGCATGTAGTTCCAAACAAGGAACTACAGTTGGGTTAGTTTAGTATACTTCTATCTAAGTTTAAATTATTCCTATAAATTTTGCTTCCGTTCACCCAAGCACTCCACAAGGTTCATCATGAAGTTTGTCAAATGAAGCTCTCACAGCAGAACACAGACTGTGAGAAGAATCACTTCACACCACACTGGATCAAACAACATGAGTTATTGCTTCATCCTTTATGAACTGACTGTGTAAATCCATCACACCAAGGAATCACCTTGACACAGTCTAGTGAAATGGGAAAACTCAGAATTAAAGATGAGTCTGAGGTGAAGAGCAGGAACCTCACTTCAAAGACCTCCTCTCTATGTTCTTGCTGTGGAAACTAACAAGACCATCACAGCTGGAGAGAGGACAAGAGAAAGCATTCAAAACCTGGAGGACACCCATAAGCTGACCCCAAAGTCAGTCTAGTAAGCTTCACTTAAAAACTTAATCATCAGAATATAAGATCAAACTGAGCTCAGGCCCTTGTGAGATCATTGGAGACCTTGAAGCCCAATCAGATGATACTTACTCAGACTAACTTTCAACTAAAACAGCCAAGGTTAGATGCAAGTTACCAAACAATAATATAATATTGTGAGATTATAGTCAATTCTGAGCTTATGTACAATAATTATTATAAAAATAAAATTGATAGAACAGAGACTTTCTGCCAGACTTGGTTTCTCAGAAAAGAAAAGCAGAATCTTGTTTGAATAAAAAAAACTGTTCACTCAGAAATCATATTTATATTTTTTCCAATCAGTCAAAACATGTTTTTTTAGTTTAGAACTGTAGCTGCAAGTCTGCTATCACTACAAATCTGCTATGATTATATGTTGTGTGAAAATGGAAATACATTATTACTGAACCAAAATTTTTGCTAGTTGAGTATTTCAGTTACTCAACTAGCAGTATTTGAGTATTTGAGTGTTATTCAACTAACAGTATTTGAGTGTTTGAGTGTTATTCAACTAACAGTATTTGAGTGTTATTCAACTAGCAGTATTTTAGTGTTGAGTGTTATTCAACTAACAGTATTTGAGTATTTGAGTGTTACTCAACTAACAGTATTTAAGTGTTATTCAACTAGCAGTATTTGAGTGTTATTCAACTCACAGTATTTGAGTGTTATTCAACTAGCAGTATTTGAGTGTTATTCAACTAGCAGTATTTGAGTGTTTGAGTGTTATTCAACTAACAGTATTTGAGTATTTGAGTGTTACTCAATTACAGTGTACTTGAGTAAAAGTACAGTTACCTTGCATTGAATTTTACTGAAGTAAAAGTAAAAATATTCACCTCAATTTTTTACTTGAGTAGAAGTACAA
>BRDA01086439.1:0-11655 GCA_036984385.1 Crenuchus spilurus
ATATTAAAGTATACTGTATATTGGCCGGGTGACACGGATTAATCAGTTTTACATGTATTCTTATGGGGAAAATGCATCCAGCTAACGAGCAAACCAGCTAACGAGCTCAGCTCCTGCACGGATTGAACTCGTAAGTAGGGTTACCACTGTGTGTGTATATATATATATATATATATATATACACACAAGTATATACATATTGATGCTTTCTGTACTAGTTTATCTCACTGAATGAAGGGATGTTATCCAACAGTGTTGTGTTGATGCATGACAATGCACATCAACACATCGTTGCTCATACTGTTGACATGCTCCAAAAACGTCGTTTAGATGCGTTAAAGCCTCCCTACAGTGCTGATCTTGACCCATTAGACTATCACCTGTTTGGTCAATGAAGGAAGCTATAAGAGGATGGAGATTCATGTCTGATGAAGAGATGAAGGCAGCAGTGCATTTGTGGCTCACAGCTCAGTCAAAACACTTTAATGAGAGAATGAAAAAACTGTTTGATAGACATACAAAGTGTACTGAAAAGCAGGGAGATTGTGTCTATAATCATGTATTTGTCTTAGCTGAAAACTGATGACACTGACATAGTAGTGTTAAGTGTGTGTTGCAGTGGTACGAGTTAATCAGACAAAGTGTAAACAAGCCATGTGTACCAGTGAGCGCATTCCTTTAGATTTACATGAGAAATGCGGTATAATGACATTTATAATAATATATTTTTAATAAAATGTCTGACTTAATCAAATAGCTTATTATAGCTGCATCAGCTTTGATAGCAACATTCTGTAACCTCCACAGGCTTTATGACTCCCCATCTCCTCATAGCAGGCAAATGTTTACATCCTTATTCTTATTCATTTTATACTCTTAATCACTTTTCTCTCAATATATTCTTTATCACATTCCACATTCTCTCTCTCTGTCTCACACAGACACCATCATTATTTCTATGAGGTTCTCCTGACACCCCCTCAGAGTCATTGATGAGGGGTCTTATTAAATCCCAGTCTGGAGGAAGGGCAGTAATTACTGAGAGCCCTTGGTGGAGTCTTCTGGACTTTGGGCCAAATCCAATCCCTCGCCTCAAATGTCACGCATCTTAGGGGACAATTAAGGAAGCTTCTGCTATTGCCTTTTTCAAATAAGTCCTCTAGGCTAAACATAACCAACTAAGAAGTCGATAAGCTACAAGGCGCCACTGCATTACTATATGTTCTATAACAGAAAAGCTACTTCCTACGCTAATAAAAACATCATTGTAATGTTGTCAGCTCATGGAGCTGAACAACCTAAGAAGAATTTTACAATCGGCTAATTTTATCATTTCTGAACTCTTTATTCAAGGTTGATTCAACAGAACCTCTAAATAAGCCCTGTTCAGATTGGATTAAATTTAAATGCGGCCCTTTGGTAATTTCTTCTTTTACAGAATCTCCTGTTGTTTTTCCTCTCATCCCCTGTGAAAAACACAGGCTGAATTGTCTACTGTTTTTTTAGCTACCTTAGCACTTGTCTGATAATGTCAGTCCTGTCTGGATGCAAATGTCAGGCAATTTCCAGGCAGATGTCACAATTGGTAAATAAAGATTTTTGGCCATTGCTACTAGCTGGATTTAGTCTCTTATTACACAGATTTACGTAAAAACATAAATATAAATGTATATCTAAAAATATATATGAGCATATCCACTGTACTGGAAATTAATTCTTATGGTTTCTATGTAACTTACACAATTTATTATAAATTATATTTAGTGGATATAATTGATGTTATAAATGGCATTAAATGAACACATTTGATCATCTTCTGTCATGTTAGAAGGTTTTTTTGTTTTCTAAATTATTGTATATATTTATTGTTGAATTGGGTAAGTTTTTAGATTATGTACATTACGGTTTCCATTTAACAGGCACATATCAGATACTGTAGGTTGGACCATCAGGAATGAGGTCTGTGCCCAAAGCAGACTTTTGTCATACAGAGGTTTGTGCCATAATGTTAAAACTGTAATGTTTTTAATAAACCAGCACGTTTATGCACAATGGAAACCATGTAACTAACAGAATCTAAAGCAAAGACTTGATTCTTGGCCAATTTTCAACAAAAAAAAAATTGTAAAACAATAAAAAAGATCTGATTTCAGAGTCTAATTTAGCTTACATGGATATGTTTGTACATTTTGTGACAAGTTTAATTTTGAAGTTCCATGTCCCAGAACTGTTTCCCAGTATTGTGGATGTGCTCAAATGCTTTTGAAGAGGCACTAAATAATCTACAGTGGTAACCCTACTTACGAGCATCCCTACTAACGAGTATTCCAGGTAACGAGTCGAGATATTTTTGTTCCAGGTAACGAGTAAAATTCCAATTAATGAGTAGCATACATTTCTTCAAGTATGCCAAACCACTAGGGGCGCTGCGGTCATAGCATCTCCTAGATGCTACTGTAGAAGAAGAGGTCAATCAATACCTTTGACCGCTGTCAAGTAAAAGTGAAAGTGCTAGTGAAAGCGTAGCAAAAGGTAGTGAACAAGAAAGTTAGATACATTTTACTTTTACTTTTCATATGATAAGTGTAACCATGCCATACACGTACGCCCGTCCTCCTCTCCTCCTTAGCGGCCAGCCTACACGAGCGCCATCGTCGTCTCGTTTATGTTTTAAAAACCTATATAAACACATTATTTAACATAGTAAAGTATACTGAATATTGGCCGGCTGACACGGATTAATCAGTTTTACATGTATTCTTATGGGGAAAATACATCCAGCTAACGAGCAAACCAGCTAACGAGCTCGGCTCCTGCACGGACTAAACTCGTAAGTAGGGTTACCAATGTACTTGGTCTGGATGTGCTTGGTCTACTTGGTCTCCATAAGCTACCGAGAAGCTTATTAAAGTGGTACAGATCCAATTCTGCGGAAATGCAGGAGCAGCACTAAGAAAAATGTGTTTGTGTCCCCATAGGGCTATTGATGTGTTAACGCCATTTCAGATAATCTGATTACATTCAATAAACAGGGACCAACACCTTTTATCATTTCTTCAACATCTGAGCAACACTGGTGAAGTAGCTTGTTCTAGAAATTTCATATGAACCAATTTTTCTCTATTTTTGGTTGCGTTTCGTTGTTCTTGAAACACATGGTACAATACAATCTGTTAAAGCAGCACATTTTTGAGGCAGGGAAATGTAGCTTCTCTTAAGCCAACCTTCCAAAATCACCAACCTCCTGCTGAACAACACTCACAAAAACTCTCTTTTGTAGGAAATGTGATTAATAGCAAACTAAATTGTGAAATCTGAAAGTTTTAGCATTACAACTCAACAATGCTTAGATACAATCATTCAAAACCGGTTTGCCAAGTGCAGGGATGGAAAAAAACACAGCATGCAGTCAGTATAAGCTTGAGTGTTAGTGATTAATCCAAGGCACTTCCGTTATGCAAAGGCGTCCACACAAGGACACCACGCTGAGTGGCACAGCTTGCCTGCCAATGGTTCTTTAAAATTCTGAGGGAGTAGTTTCATCTCTATTAGCACATAATAAGACTCACAATACAGCCATTATTATGCCAACCTTTCTATTGTGATTAAACCAAGAGTGTAATAGAAATGTATGACAATCAATTCCCCTTTTCAAACAGGAATAGCTAGGCTTCGTAGAGTCATGTTCAGGTTAGCATGTGAATGAGATGAAGATAAACTCAACAACATGTTAATGAGCTAAAATGCAGAAAAGAGTCTATGTTCCTTCTACAGCAGTAAAATCTCATGGCATTGAGGGCAATGAGGTTATTTGAATATCTAAACTAATATTCATAATTATTCCATTAACTTTGCATTCAAATAAGGAAAATTGTTTAGAATTTTTTTTATAATCTCAGGCCAGAAGCTGCTCATATTCTATATCTAAACCAAGGTGAATATGGAACCATTTCAAGGAAAAAAGTGACAGATTATGGCAACTTGTCATAAAAGTTTAGATGTTAAGCAATAAGACAGACTTTAAAAAGTGGCTGAGGACATTTATGCTTAATTGCCATACTGTATACTTTTGAACAGTATACTTAATTTTTACCTTAATTTTCATTTTTAAATGTATTTTAAGTTAAGGAGATGCTTAAAGTATGAGATGATCTATGGTCAACCACAGACAGACAGATGTCAAAATAATTAAAATGAATATTGCTCTACAGAAAAATGCTTTCATGTTTTTTAAAATTCCAAAAGTTTTCTTTTTAGAAAAAAAAGTCTGTTTAGGCTTACAAATGGCTTATTAAGGTTTAAGGTCAAAACCTTATTTCAAAAGAACCAAAAACCAAAAATTGGGCATCAGTAACCATTTTACAGTAGACATTTTTCAAATACCTATTCAAATGTATTTTTTATATTAAATGTTAAACTTGAAACTTCACATCAATTCTATTATGTTTATTTCAGTGTTCTGAGAATGTGAGATGATGTAAAAGTAAAAAAGTGGATTTCTTGAGTATTATTTACTATTAGTTTATCTTTTTTAAGGACTTTAAATAGTTTGTATTGCTTTCTGGACAAAAATAACCTTGCTTTGTTATTCTGACAGTCATCCCCCAACCTTCCAGCTTTGGTCCATCACATATTTTCTTCATTTCTATCAGTACTATGAAGCAATTTAATGTGGAAAGCTTGTTGCTTGCCGTTTAAGCTTTTGGCTCTTCCAAAAGCAAGATGAGCTTTTCTGCCAGCATCTTGAGGCACATTTGATTGGACCATGTCAACAAAGCTCAGCGTGAAAGAAGTCATTAATGTGTGGTTGTTCTCAAAACTAGACATTTACAACTTTAGAGGCAATAAATGTTTCAGATGACTACATAAGAGCAGCTCATTACACACCACACCAAATGAAATAATTTTATTATTTGAAAATTAATGATGGATATATTTCTCATAAAGCCAAACACAACTGGTTTGGAGAGCATCAGACATCCATGGGATGATGAATGTGATTTAGAGTGTAAATCAGAATAAGCTGCTTGGAGTAAGCTGGTCTATATACAAGGAAGGCTCATACCCAGGCATAAGAGGGGGAGTAGGGGTAGATGGAGAGTTATAGGGGAGGGTCAGAGAAGAGTTAACACCAGGCTGACACTTGAGCAAAAATCAGCTCTCAAGAGAATATGCCAGAGTTAAGAAAGGTGAAACCTCCTCCCCCCTAGTGCTACATATACATTGTTCGATTAAATAGAACCAATTAAATAGAGTTTGTGTGCATGTTCATTTGTATTAAATTAGTAATACTGCTGACACAGTCAGCCCCTAGTAATACTACTGACAGTCAGCACAGAGCTGTACTACTGACACAGAGTAATACTACTGACAGTCAGCACAGAGTAATACTACTGACACAGTCAGCACAGAGTAATACTACTGATACAATCAGCACAGAGTAATACTACTGACACAGAGTAATACTACTGACAGTCAGCACAGAGCTGTACTACTGACACAGTCAGCACAGAGTAATACTACTGACAGTCAGCACAAAGTAATACTACTGACACAGTCAGCACAGAGTAATACTACTGACACAGTCAGCACAGAGTAATACTACTGATACAATCAGCACAGAGTAATACTACTGACACAGAGTAATACTACTAACAGTCAGCACAGAGCTGTACTACTGACACAGTCAGCACAGAGTAATACTACTGACAGTCAGCACAAAGTAATACTACTGACACAGTCAGCACAGAGTAATACTACTGACACAGTCAGCACAGAGTAATACTACTGACAGTCAGCACAAAGAAATACTACTGACACTGTCAGCACAGAGTAATACTACTGACAGTCATCACAAAGTAATACTACTGACACTGTCAGCACAGAGAAATACTACTGACACAGTCAGCACAGAGTAATACTACTGACAGTCAGCACAAAGAAATACTACTGACACAGTCAGCACAGAGTAATACTACTGACCGTCATCACAAAGTAATACTACTGATACAATCAGCACAGAGTAATACTACTGACACAGAGTAATACTACTGACAGTCAGCACAGAGCTGTACTACTGACACAGTCAGCACAGAGTAATACTACTGACAGTCAGCACAAAGTAATACTACTAACACAGTCAGCACAGAGTAATACTACTCACACAGTCAGCACAGAGTAATACTACTGACAGTCAGCACAAAGAAATACTACTGATACAGTCAGCACAGAGTAATACTACTGACAGTCAGCACAAAGAAATACTATTGACACAGTCAGCACAGAGTAATACTACTGACAGTCAGCACAGAATAATACTACTGACAGTCAGCACAGAGTAATACTACTGACAGTCATCACAAAGTAATACTACTGATACAATCAGCACAGAGTAATACTACTGACACAGAGTAATACTATTGACAGTCAGCACAGAGCTGTACTACTGACACAGTCAGCACAGAGTAATACTACTGACAGTCAGCACAAAGTAATACTACTAACACAGTCAGCACAGAGTAATACTACTGACACAGTCAGCACAGAGTAATACTACTGACAGTCAGCACAAAGAAATACTACTGACAGTCAGCACAGAGTAATACTACTGACAGTCAGCAGAAAGAAATACTATTGACACAGTCAGCACAGAGTAATACTACTGACAGTCAGCACAGAATAATACTACTGACAGTCAGCACAGAGTAATACTACTGACAGTCAGCACTGATTAATACTACTAACAGTCAGCACAGACTAATACTACTGACACAATCAACTCAGTAATACTACTAACAATCAGCACAGAGTAATACTACTGACACAGTCAGCACAGAGTAATACTACTGACAGTCATCACAAAGTAATACTACTGATACAGTCAGCACAGAGCTGTACTACTGACACAGTCAGCACAGAGTAATACTACTGACAGTCAGCACAAAGTAATACTACTAACACAGTCAGCACAGAGTAATACTACTCACACAGTCAGCACAGAGTAATACTACTGACAGTCAGCACAAAGAAATACTACTGACACAGTCAACACAGAGTAATACTACTGACAGTCAGCACAAAGAAATACTTTTGACACAGTCAGCACAGAGTAATACTACTGACAGTCAGCACAGAATAATACTACTGACAGTCAGCACAGAGTAATACTACTGACAGTCAGCACTGATTAATACTACTAACAGTCAGCACAGACTAATACTACTGACACAATCAACTCAGTAATACTACTAACAATCAGCACAGAGTAATACTACTGACACAGTCAGCACATATTAATACTACTGACAGTCAGCACAGAGTAATACTACTGACACAGTCAGCACAGATTAATACTACTGGCAGTCAGCACAGAGTAATACTACTGACACAGTCAGCACATATTAATACTACTGACAGTCAGCACAGAGTAACACTACTGACACAGTCAGCACAGAGTAATACTACTGACACAGTCATCCCAGAGTAATACTACTGACACAGAGTAATACTACTGACAGTCAGCACAGAGCTGTACTACTGACACAGTCAGCACAGAGTAATACTACTGATAGTCAGCACAAAGTAATACTACTAACACAGCACAGAGTAATACTACTGGCAGTCAGCACAGAGTAATACTACTGAGACAGTCAGCACATATTAATACTACTGACAGTCAGTACTGAGTAATACTAATGACACAGTCAGCACAGAGTAATACTACTGACACAATCATCACAGAGTAATATTAATACACAATAATCACTGAATAATATTACTGACACAACCAGCACTGACTACTTCAACTGACACAATCAGAACCAACTAATACTAATACACATTCAGCACACAGCATTAGTAACACATAATCAGCACAGCATAATATTAATACACAATCAGCACAGAGCAAAACTACTGACCCCTATTGAGCCACTTTGTTTGTTTGTAAATGTCCCATCTGTTTCACAATGACCTGCTTCACTGAATACTTTCTATGATGGATTTTAAAAAAGTTAAATTAATATTTTATTTCTAAATAGTATTTACATATTTTGACATATTTGGCTCAAAAAATTTGTTTTTAAAACTGACTAAGTCATACTGTGCCCTTCCACTAAATCTGAATGCATTGTGAGTGTACCGAGAGATGCTTTTTTGATACATTTTAAAGGAAACCACTAGGCTATGTCAGTGACATTCAAAAATCTCTGAATGGATCATCCACAAGACGCTCAGCTCAATAGAGTTAATATACACATTCAAATGACCCAAAACTCTTGCTTGTTCTTATTCTCTCATTTGCTGCCATCTCATTATATCAACACAACACAGAAACAATTTGTGGACAGAAAGTAATTAGTGCAGAGATGAAAGCATTAAATAAGCCAAGGTCAACACAGAGAAGATATAATTATTTTATAATGAAACGGAAACTGGAAATGAACAAGGCAGTAATACTGTTACTTACTGATAGCACACATGTTTACACACAGAAACCAGTGTGACTGATTATGTCTATGGCTGTGTTACATGATTGCTGTGTCTTGGAATGATGACAGATGTCAGCAGCAGTCACACTCGTCTATGTTTCACTTCATTTATATTTTACCTATTCAGACCATTAACCTCTTAATAATCAATTGTCTTTGTTAGGATTTTCCATCTGAATGCCCAAATATTTAAATTTTTATACAGCAACTTCAAGTAATACATGCAAAGTATGGAAAAACCAACGCTTACAGTTCACTACTGAACACAACAAATTGAGGCACTTTTAGATTTTTTGTCCAATATATATATATATTATTTTTATTTTTATTTTTTTATTTTTTTATTTTTTTCTCAGGCTGCACACCACTGAAGGGACCTTACTAGGTCCAATACTTGCTCCAATGTGCTCAATTATGTTTGATTAGTTCTTGTTCTAACATCAGAATAGGCCTGCAAAAAAAAAAAAAAAAAAAAAAAATTTTTCCAATGTTTTTTAATGCTTATTCCAAAATAGTGTTGCACATTGTTCATTTGAAGCAAAATCTTTAACTGGCAGCTCAAACAGGCAGAAACTAAACTTATGTAGATAGAAGAGGGTTTCAGCTTTCATATGACTGCTCCTTTTGTATGTATGTTAGAAAATAAGTAATAAATCTAGATTTTTCAATGCTCATTGCCTTTGTTGACAAAATAAGCTTTAGTGCCTTGACCTGTATTCTGAATGTGTGTGTACACTCACTGAGAAACTAATACAGTGCAGTCAATCAACAATCAAAGCAGGATCATGTGTCTCTAACATAATGCTAAAAACTCCAATTTGACATGTTGATATATTATTTCATGCACAACAAGGAAACACCCCAAACAGTCTGGGTGCCAATTTTAAAGAGTCAACAAGAAACAAGCCAAAATGCAAAATCACCAATGATGCATTTGATAAGACAAAGTTAAATATTATTGTTTTTCCTAATGAAAAAAAAAATCCTTCCCATTTCCCAGCACCAACATTCCCTGATTTTAAGTAGATTTTGATCTAGATTACCAGAATGTCTCTATGGAGCAATTAACAATGCCTGCTGGACTCAGCACATGCACACTTGCACAAACACCCCCACACACACGCATGACTTGTACTACTTCTGTCCTATTTTGACATATTTTACTATAACACACTATTGTAAGAGGCCGCCTCTCAGTGCCAACTGGACACAAAAGCAGGCCTTACTCCTCTTGTTTTTTAAGGTACCTCTTCCAGTTCAGTGGTCAGTCCCTTTCCCCTTATTGGCTTCTATGTCTTCTTACTGCTTTACTCCAGTCTCAGCTGCTGATGAATCACAGCTGGATGCTCAAATCGGATTCTGAAGTGCCTTTGCTTCAATGGCAAATGCGACAAACAACAACCACGGACAGAAGTGCAAGGATGACACGGTAGCTCTTTTTGCACAGTGAAGTCAGTCATGATTACAGTTTCGAACATTGTATATCAGCCTCCTAAACTGCTGAATGTGTCTGTTGTGACTTGAGTTAACTACGACTTGACAGGGCAACATTTTTTTAGGGCAAGATGAATGCATATCAATATTTCCTACCAGCGTGGCTATGAAGTTCCTGACAACCTATGTCATTAACCCATGAAGACAGGTTTGTGATGTCCAGACATGCAAATCCAATCTGATCTCTTGCAAATAACAGTGTGGACAGTAATCTTAAAAGATCTGAATTGAGAAACAAATCTAATTTGCCTTGAGTCTGACCACTGTGTTAGAAATGGAGTCATTGCATTCTTTCTCCCTGAATTGTGCAATAAATTGGTAAACGGTATTTCTCCTGGGGTGACCCTGCCTCGTTTTTTCTCCTTCTAAATCTGTTTCCTGTCTCTGGCCTCTCACCAGTCAAGGGGATTGGAGACTTTCTTTGTTACCTCAAAGACGTATGGGGTATGTGTACGTGAGTGCGTGCATGAGGGTGCTAGGGACCATCTGTAGTTCCTCAGTTGGGGCCCTGATTCCTTAAGAGATGTTCCCGACCTGTTTCGGGGCTTGTTGGGAAGCCACCATGGATGGCATTTAAATTAGTGCAATAAGGGTACTCCCTTGGAGCTTGCTTGAATAGGAGTGGCAAGCGAGAGGTACTTAGTTGTATAAGGCCCTGGTGGAGGCTAAAGGGAGCTGACAGGAGGACCTGGTGGAGGCTGAAGGGAGACTTTAAGGAGCTGGAGGGAGCCTGGCTTTTTTTTCCCAGCGCGCTTGAGGAGTATATACAGTATGTTTGTTAAGTTGGTGTTTGCCTGGCTCAGCTGCTGCATATCACGTAGCAAACCACCCCCCTTATTCTGTCTTTAGTTAGGGGATTTTGATACCGCCTTGCTCAGTGGCGCAGCGGGTAGTGTGCAGTGCAGTGCTTCTCAGCTCACACACTGATTCAAATCACTGATATATTAATTATTTTGTTTTTTTACCCTTTTTTATTCAGTTGCCACCTCCCCTTTTTGCACTAGAAGTCCAACCAAGTGGCTTTTAGCACTGCGTTTTTCTTAAAATGGTGCCACTATCCTGAGGGAGTTCAACCCTCTCTCACACCATCTGGAGAGCTGGGAGTCCCCTGATGAATATCAGTGGAAAAATCTGCAGTCTGTGCATTTTAAATATTTTCAGCAGATCACCAGCAGGTTCTGTCTCATTTTACTGAGTTAAAGGCTGAATGAAAAATCACAGATTTACACAGAACTACAAGACTTAACAGCTAAGGTAAATCTTCTAAGTGTTCCTAAAAATCTTTTCGGTTGACCATTATACCAGGATTATGCAAATAAGACAATTGATTATATTGTTATAGATACATTTATTAATTTAACAGCTTATCCAGAGCATATAGGTGTAGGTAAATGTATAGCGCTTTTCCACCAACACGGAACCGGCACCGTTCTGGTTCAAGAACCTAATTTTGAACCGTTCGGCGCATTTCCACCAACAAAAATAGCGCCCCGAACCAGGAACGTTCGTTCGCAGCGGGAACCAAAAAATACTTGGTTTTTCAGTGCGAACCAAACGCGCCTGCGCACTAAGGCGACTCGTAGCGTACAGTGGTCCACTGAAGAAACTATTTGGTGTTCTCCGGAGTTTCAGGAGAAACTTGAGGGGAGTATTAGAAAGGAGAAACTCTACA
>BRDA01086439.1:18784-36204 GCA_036984385.1 Crenuchus spilurus
TGAGCGTAGTCCAAAACCCAAAAACTAAGTTTAACAGACTACGGTTAATACATTTCAACGAAACACTGCTGCAGGCAATATTCATATATAAATATATTTATGTAAAACTAACTAACTAACTAGTTGGTCAATCTTCCCTCAATAAACATCACACAACTGCTTAAAGGTCTAACTGGTTGATCAATCAATCAATCAAAATGTATTTATATAAATATATACTTATAACGGATGTCGTCACAAAGCAACTTTACATAATTGGCATCAGACAATTTGAATCAAAAACCCAAAACCTGATGCGAGTAAGCCAAAGGCAACAGTGGCAAGGGAAAACTCCCGCAAGGTTGAAGGAAGAAACCTTGGGAGGAACCAAGACTCTCAAAGGGGATCCATCCTCCTCTGATCTGACCTCTGACTGATGTGGTTTAGGATTTAGTGTGGACACAATGAATAAACTCCACAGCTACAGGCAGCCATTCCAGTAGTATTCACAAAACAGGCTAATCTTAGGACAGATTCCTCTATATCTCACAGTTCTCTGAAATGAAATCTATATCAGCACTCCTACACCTGAGGTGGTCTGTGTGTACACAGCTTTCAGCTACACACTGAAGTTTGATTGTATTTTCCCATCATTCTGTGTCTTAAAATACATTAACTGTATATTGTAAAATACTGTATTATAGATCACTACCTGTAGATATCTGTCACTCCTGGATGTATTTACTAGCTTGTTTGTGATGAGCTGCATCAGGTGTGTCAGGTAAGAATATAATTTGGAACATTTTGAACACCAAGACATTTGTGTAAACTCCATCCATCCATCCATCCACCCACCCACCCACGTACAGTATGTGTAGCAGGCTAAATATTCTCTATAAGGGGCACTATTCCCTTATTTAAAGGCACAAAAGGGCGAAATATAAAACAGTTGCTTTTGAATCAGCACTTTTTGTCAACTAGCAATATATCAAAGATATAAATTAACCAACAAGAGTTCTGTCACAGAACTGATGCGAGTAAGAGGGCGTCAAGCTACCTTGTTTTAAGAAAAAACCCAGATACTGAAACCTCTGGGTAGGATTCAAGTGCAGAGAGGGTAGTGGCAAAAAACAGGAAAAACAACCCCAACACACTAAACAAACAATAAATGCCACAGCCAGGATGAATAAGTGCAGCAGAGATGGAAAGGCAAGGTGCACACATGCTGCTACTGCACATGAAGGGAGAAATGAAAAAGTTAAGCTCTGAAAATTAAACAAAACTTACTCTAAACTCATGAACTGTAAAAGCAGAGGCTCTACCCTTTCCTAAGGTGCACTACCACCGGGGGTGGGTTTAAACAGATTCCTACGTTCTACAGGTGCATCGCAACCCACAAGGTAGCCCCTATAGAGGCCTGGGGTAAAGCCTCCCTACCGGAACTGCTACATCCACTAAGGAAGGCTTCTGTGACAAAAAATGGCAAAAAGGAGTAGCTGGCATACCGCACCATGCCTGGAATTACATCCATTGCATGTCAGCCTTGCTGGTTTAAACAAATTCCTGACCTCCTTAAACTAGACTGAGAGGAAGCCGGGGACTGGGAAACAGAGATTTAGGGGACAGAAGGTGGGGCAGAGAAGGACCCTTACAAAAACCTGTCTGCAGACCAGGAAACTGAAATTAATGGATGAATGAATTAAATGGCTCCACACCAAACTACAGCACCAGAACCTTTATGAAAGGCAGTACCCACCTGAACATGATGAGATGATTACTGGCACTAAACAATAAGGGGAAAGGGGCTCGCCCCAGCGACCAATCGCTGAGCCAGAGGAGGAGGCAACCCAGTAATGACGACAAGAAAATGGCTCAACCTAGTGGCCAGTGGCTGCACCATGCCAAGGCTGTGGTCTCTTACAAGTTTTATAGTAAGATAAGTGTTGAGTCTATGTATCTAATAATGAAACAAAACGTATGTGGCATAGTGTTTTTGAAAAAAAGTCGAATACAAGTTAGAGGTCAGGAATAAACTGTTGATATTAAAGTTGATATAAAGTAAATAATCTGTAATGTATATATTGACATATGCACAGGATTTTAAAATGTTGTTTACAGCACATGAAAGTGAGTAATAACACTACAGAACTGGTATCAAACATCAGCAGACATGACCACAAAATGTAATGCAGATTGAAGCACCTTTAACTAAAACACACCCCATTTAATCGAACCACCACCCACAGATAATTCACCACAGAGTAGTCCAATGTGTGTTAGCATGATAAGCTAGAATGAGATGAACTCTTGCTGCTTGGACTTCATACTGGATGGACTACTGACAGAGGAGCACAGAAGAGAGAGCCAGGCCTAGTGGAGAGAAAGCTTGCTATTCAGATGCAGCTCGCCCCACGATGGCAGCCAAACACCCAGCTGAATACCTTTAGCCAAGCTAGCAGAGGATTAATGGACTTTATCAGCAGTTCAGCCAGCCCTTTTACATGACTGAATGGAGTCACCCTGTTTACCCACCTCCGTCCTCTTTTTTCATCTCTCGATCACTCCGTCTCGCTCTCTCTCTCTCTCTCAGACACACACATACACACACATCACAATATCAGCACTCTGGCAAAAATCAATCTCTGTAGCCATAGGGTAAGTGTGTATGTGGATGTGAGTGCATGCACATAACGCTGAATAAATTTGGTATTTTCCTCCAAATCTCATCTTATTCTTCAAGGTGTCGGGCAAATTATGCAGCCTCTGCGAAATTTAATATAGCCAGTTCCTCCAGCCCAGTTTGTGTGAGGGGTAGACATGCAAAGACAATACACATACACACACACACACACACACATACTCAGGATGATGAAAGTAATGCAACTCATAATCTTGTAGAAAAGGTTAAATATGTATGAAATAGCCAATGGCATAATAAGCTGTGCGTGTGTGTGTGTTTGTATGAATGTGTGTGTGTGATTCTCCACCCACCAATGTATAACACTTCTATTGATATTCTGCTGGAGGTGCACTTTGATGTATTCAAAGAAATTGGCCTATATTTTCCACCGCTTAACATTCTGTTTTTAATTCATTTAAAAATTAATAAAAAGCCATTGTTTTCCAAATTGCATTTTATTTTTTTGCATTTTTGATTTTTGGTCCAACTTTTATTTATTTTTAAATAAATAGTCCCAAAGCCACAACAATTACAGTAAAGATGATGGAGTTAAACACTCTGGTTTTGAATGGCAGGACAGCGGGCCATGTGAAACACACTGAGCCACATCTCATCATCAAATGAATCTAGGGAGCGAGGTACTCATATAGAACGTTTGCTCTATATGTTGCAAACCTTACTATTGAAATAGAGATTGTTGAAGGCATTAGAGACTAACACTAAGCAGCTAACATATACAACAACAGGAATAGCAAGAAACTATTCAAAATCACATAAAGGTTGTTTTTTGTTTTTATTATTGGCTATATTAAAAATGCACCTGTTGAGGGCAACTGAGCTAGTTTGAGGCTTATACCCCCCTCCCTAAACTTCCACAGCTGAAGTGCCCTTGAACAAGGCACGTAATCTCCAACTGCTCCTCAGGTGCTGCAGTTGATGTGGTTGCCCACTACTATCCTGAATTTCCCGCAAGGGATCAATAAAGTATCTATCTATGGGCATATAGGTCTTCCACAAAGTTACTACAGAACATTTTTTTAAATCCTTCTCATTTGACAACCTGTGACACATTTTCAGCATTGTCACCCTGAAGTACAAAAAAAAAAAAAAAAAACAAGCTGCAATGTCAGCTGCCATAACATTGTCATTTCATCCCACATGGCGTTATGACATCACTAAAAATCTGTCACTTGGTATAGTTTTGTAATCTTGACATCAAAGTTGACAAAAGCAGTTTTATATGACAGGTGACAACTGCAGGAATGTTTATGTCTGTCTGTCAGTTGTCATTACTTTGTTAAGTCCTTAACTCTTGTTAAGTCAGCACTCCCGCCAGTGTCATATTAACAAAATTTAACAAAACACTTACATAACTCTGCAAGATTTTATCCTAGAAACAAAACAAAAATACCCTGGAAACCTTAAAGGGCTACTTTTCAAATAAATAAATAAATATTATAGATAGATAGATAGATAGATAGATAGATAGATAGATAGATAGATAGATAGATAGATAGATAACACCAATCAATATATCTATCTATCTATCTATCTATCTATATCTATATCTATATCTATATATATATATATGTAAGAAGTGCTTAAATAAGCAAAGACATGTTTGTCAGACAACTGCACATTTTTTTCCCACCAAATGATGTGATCTGTCAGTCATATGATAATGAAATGGTTATTCCAGAGATACCATTGGTAGAATGTGTGAATGTGAACATGAACAAAAGACCTCTCACCTCATAAATATTAAATCTAGGAACCAATGAATGAGTGAAACACATGTCAAGTCACATTTGTTAAGCTTTATAAATAAAACCACATACAATTTCTTAAAACTGTAATGACCAATGTGAAGCAGACACAGTTCAGTCTTCGCTAGAAATGTTTAGAGTGTTTTTTCACAATATTTCAGCACATCTGAAAATAGGTTTTTGGAAAGTCTAAGTTTAGAGCAGATTTAATCAGAATATAGATTTATGACCCTCTACAGAGTTGTATAAGTATAACTGAAAAAACTAGCCATAGCTAATATAGCACTGCTCATATTTTATAAAGAAACCAAATCTACTTTTTTCACCATGTAGGGATTGAGATCCCCAAGAACCTCCTTAATCCCTAAATTAAGGAACTGGTTTTGGTTAACAGCACTGAGTTGTGTAGAGAATTCACACATTACTCATCTAAAAGTACAAAGGCTTGCTGCTGTAGCTTTTGTGTCAATTTTATGTTAGAATATTGCATACACAATAATTGTACAATGCCCATCCTTCATATGGGCTAATGAAAATGTCTGCATACCACCTACGTGCAGCCCTCTTCACCAAGACATTCTGTTATATGAACTGGTTTAGTATAATCAAATTCAAAATCAAATAAGCATACTAATCACATTTTCACTGCAGCGTATATAAAGGCATTTAAAAGCTATATGATCCAAAACTGCTGCAGTTTAATTCATTTTTATTTTTTAAATTATTCTCTCACAAATGCCAGCTCACACACATACATGTGCACACACACTGAATCTTACAAAGAACGAGACAACGGTTTAATTACATTTGCTTACACCAAGACTTGATCTTATTGTTGTGCACAGTCTTCATCTGGCAACTGCTATACATGACAATTAGCAATGCTGTGCCATCTTGAGTTCTCAATGACTGAAGCTTAAGCACCGTTCCTAGAAGTTATTCTTAGTCATTGCAATTCTCCGGAGAACCACAGGAGATCTCTTTTTTCTCAAGAATGAAGAGTGTACTGCTGCTAAATAAGTATAGGAAATGACACTTTTTCCACCACTTTACTTTTATTGGTCATCACCCTTGGATGGCAATTAGAATCATTGCATTTCAGCTAAGTAGCTTATACTGAGAATAGTGCAAAAGACTTAACAGATGTCTAACAAGCTGATTTGGCCAACTGGCTGGCCCTGCCCCCAACTCAACAATCGGATTAAAGCTAGACAGCACAGCCGTAACATGACCAATCGGGTGGCCCTCCCACTCAAGGGGATTTTGTCACTTGTGGGCAGTGTGTGTGTGTCCATTTTCACATTTATCAATGTTATCACATACTGAACTGCATATTTATTCTACAGCAAATGTCCCATTCCCACTAGCTATATAACCACCACCATCAAATCATCAGCTATTCTTCTTGGTACATTAACAAGATGTACAACTCTGGGAAAAAACAAACATTTAGTTCTAAAGCTAATGATCAACCCTTCTTGTAAAACATGGGTTGAGTTCATTTTTCAATGTCATGGTCTATTTACATTATTATTCCATTTGTAGAAAAAGGCTGTACTTCAGTAAACAAGACCAATATGAGAGCAATTGATTTACAATACATTTGATTGGTCCACTGATTTGTAAATTGCTTTAATTAGTCCAATGGTTGACTGAAGATCAGCTGACAACACTTTTAATCACAATGTCATTACATGCATGAAACAATCTCTCCTCTGTTAATACAAATACTACATGCACCTCAGTATGCTATGACAGCATTTTAGGGCCACTCTCACAAAAAATAAAAACAGTCGACTTTGAAAATAAACTCGTAATATTTTGACAAAAAAGTGGCATTAAAGCCAGGAGAGTCACATTATTATGGTTAAAAAGTTTGCAAAATGAGAGCAATGTCCTCTGATAAAATGAGGGACATTGACGATTTGGAAAAGTTATACTTTCGTATCGTATTTAATAAATTAATAATAAATTAATAAAGAAATACTTGATCTGCATGCCTCAGTGGTCGACTACAGGGCTCCTTCAGGATCAATCATCATTATTACCATTCTCACTATCTGAAACTACATGCACTCTATGGCACAGCGATGTAACCACCGATAGCCCTGTAGTCGGCTACTGCCCACCAGTTCTCCTTCAACAAAAGAGATGATTTGTTCCAAGTCAGTCTGGTTCTTTCTTCTCAATGAACACAGTTTGTTGCACAGACATACAAAAGTATAACTTTATGTTACGACTTTATTCTCGTAACATTGCGACTTTATTCTCGTAACATTGCAACTTTATTCTCGTAACATTGTGATTTTATTCTCGTAACATTGCGACTTTATTCTTGTGATATAACGACTTTATTCTCATAATAATGCAAATTTTTTCTCGTAACATTGCGACTTTATTCTTGTGATATAACGACTTTATTCTCGTAACATTGCAACTTTGTTCTCATAATAATGCAAATTTTTTCTCGTAACATTGCGACTTTATTCTTGTGATATAACGACTTTATTCTCGTAACATTGCAACTTTATTCTCATAATAATGCAATTTTATTCAACAAAGATTTTGGCAGTGGTCAGTCGTGCTGTCACTCTTGAACCATTCAGGTACATGTCTAGGACCAAGGATTATACATCTTGAAATTAATTAATTATTCCTTAATACAATTGTTTACTAATTTTGGGGTTGGGGGTGCAATATGATGACTGTTTTGAGATAAACAATGCTTTTCTAATCATATTGTGAATATTAACAAAAGATTGCATATCTGTTTAGTTATATTGAGTACAGTACAGTACATTAAACAATAAAAACACACACATACCTTGGTAATATTGCTCTGTCTTGACATTAAACCTCAGAAAGAATGACTGTATACACACATTATGTATCACAAAAACGTCTATATATGGCTAAAACTTTACAATAATATTCTGCATAACAGAGAGGGATCACAAACCTCAAATAATATTGGAAAAGATTTAGTAAAACATCACTGCACTAGAGAAATTATAAATTGTGTGCTTGAAATCAATTTTTAAAAAGTGTGCTTGACTTTTAAAATATTATCTTGGGATGGAAACTTCACCCACAAAAACAAAATGTAGACAATATACAGCTACAGTGGATATAAAACGTCTACACACCCCTGTTCTAATGCCAGGTTTTTGTGATGTAAAAAAATGACAGCAAGACAAATATTTTCACAACTTTTCCCACCTTTAATGTGACCTGTAACCTGTACAATGCAATTGAAAAACAAACAGAAACCTTTAAAGCAGAAAAATATAAAATATATATAAAAATTTAAAATAAAAAAACTTACAATAACCTGGTTGCATAAATATGCACACCCTTAAACTAATACTTTGTTGCAGCACCTTTGGCTTTTATTACAGCACTCAGGGGTGTGTAGACTTTTTATATTCACTGTAAGAAATGATGAACTTACTGTTTACATATATTGCTTGAAACCACAGCACCTGAACTACATAACACATACATTCACTGAAGCTAAGCAGGTCAGGGTCTGGTTAGTACTTGGATGGGAGACCTCCAAGGAAAGCTTATGCTGCTGCTGTAAGTGGTGTTGGTGAGACAATAAGAGGAAATATTGTATTTCCTTAAATTATGTATGTATCCCAATGCCTCAGTACAGTAAATCCAAGGTGTTGACTCTCTGAGGTCAGAAAAAGATACCTGATTATTTCCTCTAAAAAGAATATTAGATTTACTTTGACGCACTGGATACATTTCCATTTCTGCTTGTATTTATGTATGTATTTTAAACCATATTCATATTTATTTAATGGTGTTAACATGTATAGCTGTGAATGTTATATAAATTATGAGGTACAGTGACAAAGACATTTCCAGTAAACAAGTGTGCATGTTCACCAGCATCATACTGTGGTCTCCAGTCTAGCCAAAGCACAGCAGTAACACTACTGTATGCAGGTCCACAATAAATATTTAATGTGGACAAGTAGTAGGAGGTCTCTAACAACCACCACCATTAAAGAGTGAACAGCAGTCACACATGATATACAGCAGAATATGTGAGCAGGCTTAAAGGAGAAAAAAATCATGATTTTTAAGGACAAATCAAGAAAACTGTAGTAGAAGCTAGCAGTCTATGATATACTGTATTAAGATCTCATGAAGTTCTGCACCATGGCTTAACCTATAATATGTCCTCAATGTACTTTGCAAAAGAAGATTTAGAACTAAATTTTAGCTAGAAATCTACCCACAATACACCAACAACGGCAAATCTTCTGCAGTTCTGGGCTGAATGACAGTTTTAACCACCATCACAAAATATCACTGCTTAACTGAGGATACTCAAGTGCTGAGGTTTTATTTTGGCAACAGCAACAACAGGAAAGATTTACATTTTGAGGAGCATGTGGAGGAAGAAAGGTTTAGATTTACTGGACATTAATGGTAGTTGAATAGGTGACTGAGAACCACTATTGGTCACTGGGTTGTGTGGCAAATTATTTTGTAGGTATCTTTAGTGATGGTTCATTGATTTGCACTCACAAATTGGTCTGAAAATGTTTGTTTCCACATCATAATTACTGATGGGTTTTTTTTAAATAATGAAATTTTATTTTACATTCTTCACAGTAGGCACCTCTTGCTTAGATACCAGCTTTCTTGGCATTTTCTCAGTCAGCTTTATGAGCTAGTCACCTGGAATGGCTTTCAGTTAACAGATGTGACTTGTCAAGAGTTCATGACTTGCATTTCTTGGCCCCATAATGTGTTTGAGACATCAGTTGTGTGTCTATTTTGAAGAATGTAAAATCTAAAACATGTTCTGTTTAACACTTGTTTGTTTACTAAATAATTACATATGTATTTACATCAGTATATATATATATATATATATATATATATATATATATATATATATATATATATTATATATATATAATTATTACAGTCTTGGCACAAAGGGAAAAACTGTCTTAAGCTTATGTATAGAATTGCTATTGCAAACACACCTGCACCAAAAAAAAATGCTGCTTTTACAAAAGCTCATTAATCAGACACATACACACTCATCAGAAAGTCTGAACCAGGCAGGCAGCAGAATTTAACAGGCACATTAATCTCTCTCAAGTGCACTCACAGACACACACACATGCACACACCACACAGACGCAGAGGGTTAATAGAGCAGGTGTCCTTTTCGGCATGTTTGTGTGTTTGGAGCCTGGGCATAAACACTGATTTGAATAACCCAATCAGTAAACACGCAATGGACCATGGTGCCTGATGTTCAGGCTGCTGCTCTTTGACTCCATTTAAACAGGCACTTCAGGAGATTCCAGCATTCAATTCTTATTCCAAAAGACTCCACCTGCATCATAATATCATGGCCATAAAGGAGGAGTAGAAGTGGCAAATTCAATTTATTCAGAATGATTTTGGAGTTTAATGCAATAGTACTGCACGCATTCATATCTTGTGATATAGTGCCTTGGTTCATACACTTCAAGATGTTTTAATGCAAGAGATGTCTGGGCATAAAATTAATTTAAAATAATCTCAAAAAGCAATTTCACTGTAACAGCTGAAAGATTTAAAATTCTGCAATTCAAGAAAATGATGTTTATCTCTTAGGGTTGGGCAATATGAGCTTAAAATAATATTAAATCACTGTATTATTGATAATGATGATGATGATTCGTATTAGTATGTATTATATGCATTTAATTTGTATATCAAGTCAAGTCAAGAGTCAAGTCAAGACAACTTTATTAATCTCATAAGAGCAATTCGATGGCAGCATGGCATTAAAAAAGAAAAACCTAAAATTAAATTTCTACGAATCAAAAAACAATTCCAATACATAATATAATAGTAAACAGATAGATAAATAAATCAATAAAAAAAAAACAAAAAAAAAAACAATCAGAACGTATATATGAGCCGACAGCTATTATAAGGAGACAATTTTAATTGTTAATTTAACGATTTTTAATTTTTTATATATTGTATAAAATACCCAAAACAAACATGTGTCTGTGATTAAGTTATTGTAGTCATTGTTTTTAGGCAGATGGTGGTATTATCACATAATGAGGCAACATCATACTGGTGTAATACTGGTACACAATATATAACCTTTCTGCTCAATATCAAATAGCACTCCAATACACAGTGCTAATTAGTTTTCTACATTTGTAATGGGATTGCTTATTACTTCCTGGAAAGAAATCTCATTTCTAATTACTTACGCATTACTCTATAACATTTAAACAATCTGTACCAAAAATCTGAGGAACTCAATCATAGTATCAGTTTAAATTCAGATTCATGTCCTCGACATGGAACAAGACACAGTCAGTTACACTTGCTTAAAATTAATAGTTGATGCTACACCCAGAAACTAGCCAGATGAAACAGTTAAAAGAGCTTCTTCAATGTAAATCATCTCTGAATAAAACAAAACTTCCTGATTACCGTAAGTGCATTCTTCTTCACAACAGGATTCCTTTATTCCTCATAATGCATTAGCATCACTGATGGCTTTGACAGATCACTTGTGGAGTTTAGACTGGAAGATTAGAGGTTTCTGCATTCTGTAATGTTGTTCTCTTGAAGACATATCTACTGAAAGCATTACAAAATAAGTAACTGTAATGACTGGAATATAATATAAACTTTACTTAGTTAGAGGAAAAAATTATCAAATTACTGTAACGTTACTTTGTGTGAACCTCCCGCCACAGCCTCGTCTCTGTCCCGAATCTCTTTGTTACATGCTCTGTGTTTACATTTTCCATGTGCCGCCTTGTCTCCATGTGCTGTTTTGTTTACATTCACATCATGTTTCCATGTCATGTCCTCATTATGATCAAGTCTTGTATTCTCACAGCCCTGCATTCTCATTCCCAGCCTGATTACATCGCTATATAGCCTCCCTCGTGTCTCACAGTCATTGTATTGTCTACCGTGTAATGTCAGACGTGTATGACTTCACATCATTTTTTTGACATGTTCACAGCCACACATCTTTGAGTTTTTGGAAAAAAGCCTTGTTTTGGAACCCACGCTGCACCCTTCTCCTTCTGCCACAGCCACAGATGACACTTTGTACCACCAATACTGTACATAATAATACACAACATGTTATCACTTCAAATGTCGATTCTTTAAACCTGCCACAACAGTTTAGGTTAAAGTCAAGCGTCTTACAGACCGCCATATGACCTCTCACGTTAGGTGAGAACCAATCAATTTCCATTTTATCAGGTTCTCTCTGGTTTCCCCGCTCTGCCACTGTCTGGGTTAAAGCCACCATATCTGTTCTCTAGCAGTGAGCTCCAATTACACCTTCCCCGGTGAAAAGGAGGAGGCCTGTCCTTTTGATTCAAGCCAAGTCTGCAAGACTCTGATATGGTATGGGTTAGCATATCAACCCTTCTGACTTCCTGTACACTTAACCTCATTTCCTTACTCTTATATCTCATTTGCTCTCTCGCTCTCTCACTCTCTTTCACTCTGTCTCACTCTCTCTCACTCATTCTCTCTCTCTCGCTCTATCTCTCTTGCTCTCTCACTCTCTCTCTTGCTTTCTCTCTCTCTCTCTCTCTCTCTCTCTAGTTCTCTCTCTCTCTCACGCACTCTCTCTCTCTCTCTCTCTCTCTCTCTCGCTTTCTCTATTGCTTTCTCTCTCGCACTCTCTCTCTCATTCTCTCTCTATCTCTCTTGCTCTCTCACTCTCATGCTCTCTCTTGCTTTCTCTCTTGCTTTCTCTCTCTCTCTCTCTCTCTTTCTCTCTCATGCTCTCTCTCGCTTTCTCTCTCTCTCGTTCTATCTCTCTTGCTCTCTCTCTCTCTCATGCTCTCTCTCTCATGCACTCTCTCTCTCTCTCTATTGCTTTCTCTCTCACACTCTCATTCTCTCTCTGTCTCTCGCTCTATCTCTTGCTCTCTCTCTCTCTCTCTCTCTCTCTCTCTCTCTCGTTTTCTATCTCTCTCTCTCTCTCTCTCTCTCTCTCCCTCGCTCTCTCACAATCTCTCTCGCGCTCTCTCTCACTGCAGACCAAGAAAGGAGCTTTGTGAAGTTATAGCCTATAATACATTTCAATTTAGAACAGGAGGATGAGTGCACAGTAGTAATCTGGTACTATGCACACTAGGCAGTCATGCAATATTCATATATACAAATTAATAAATGAGTAGATTAACCAAGCTATATATACAACAGTCGACAGCACAGGGTTTGACATGAAAGCAGAGTAAGTGGGGACAATAGAGAGAAGGAAACGTGAGGATCAGATTTGGGGAAAAAGAGAGGAGGACCAGAGGTGAGAGTGAAAGCCTTATTTAACAAAAACACTTGGAAAAGACACAGGAATCCAAAGAGTTTAAAATAAAAGGCAATGAACAGAGAAAAAAGATGTATGAACGTCTTTGCTCATGTCTCCTTCTACCACCATGAAGGGGAATATCTGAATTGCGGGTAATTTGGCACGATATGCCATCATGATCTTGACAAATTTAGTTAAGCTAGAAAAGAGGGGATAATGGTTCCCTCCTAATGGAGGAAGGTTTAGTGGAGAGACGCCTGTGACAGGACAGAAAAGTGACAGTAATTGGTCGACTCCCTAAGGAGCAATGCGATATCAGCGTCAGAACTGTGATGATTTGGGCTGAGTGCCTTCTCTTCCGCACTGTCAGCTCCTAACAGATATTGACAAAATGACAGATTATATCAAATTATTTAACTTTTTTCTGTCCTAATGATGTTAATAATAATGTAAGCAAATTTTAGCTCATCATACAACTACAGGCCATGCTCAACAAAGCTTCTTCCCCAAACAAGGCGTATAAACAGCTGCATGCACTCTTGAACTGTGGGCAAGGAAAACGACTGAAACAACTAATATGTCTCAACAAATCATCCCAAATCATCATTAATACATCTAAATTCACTGCTAATCCCTCTCTTATCAAAAACGACTTAAGACTTCAAACAACGGATTAACATCACTGAGTGGTATTTTAGCCACATCAATGCCTTATGAAGAATTAGGAGACAATATCAGGGGAAAAACTCATTTAGGCTGGCTTTGGACATTTCCTCTGACCTCTCACAGAGGTCTCTGAATATATTTTGTAGTCTGCAAGGCTTGTTTTTTATATTTGCACATACCCACAACAATGGGCAAATTCTGAGACTTCGTCTCCCAGAAACAATTAGCGGCTTCATCTTGTAAAGAAATAAATAAATAAGCTTCTCGTAAGCTGTCTGCTAACCCAGTTGAGCTTTGTTATCTAACCTCGGCTGCTCTGACGAGGAGTCTTTATCTGGACTCTTTGAAGTGCTAATAGCCTGAGTAGCTAGCAAAGCGCCATCCCCAGCTGCCTAGCTTCAATGAGGTCTTCTGCTTTCGTTTTGATGACCCAGAAGTTGTAATGGATTCACATTCAGTGTGTTGGGCTGCATATAGCATCTTTATTTCAATACATAACATTTACAAAAGGCAAGCTTACGTGCAATGCAATGTTTAAGAGTGTAAACATTAGCACAACATTGGCAGAGTGGGAATATCCAAAGTATAGAAGGAAAAAGCAACAGAAAAGGGAGAAATATGAACGAAATATGATCTGGAGGTCAGTGATGAGGGGGGAGAAGAGAGAGAAATGTCAATTAAAGTGTTATATACCATTATGTGTCTATAGAGATTGGATAAAAGTAAAGGTCACTCTTCAAGCTATTGATTGATTAGAAACCTAAGCTTCAGTCTTCAAAGATAATTCAAATACGCTTAAAATGCTTGTTTCTTTAATATATCAGGTGGGGTATCATACAAAGAAAAATGTCAAAAAAGCTTTTATTCACAAAGCTAGTACAGTGGAACCTTGGTTTTTGTCATGAATCTGTTCTAAAGTGCCTGATGATAAACAATAAGTGAAGCAATATTTCTCATAAAAAATATGTAAATTCAATTAATCTGTTCCAGACACTCAAAAATATTAACAAAAATACATTTTATATAGATTAACTATAGTTTTACATTCATAAAACAATGAGAAATAACTACAAAAGACTAAAGAAATGGACAGATGAACATTTAACAACTCTTACAGGTTTACGTTCTGTTTTAGAGTGTACCTGTGTGGTCCAGTAAGCTTTGTTTTGAACACCCATTCTCTGGGTTCTTGGCTGCTATTTCTTTTCAAGCTGTTTTCTGGTGGTAGCGCTGCACGCTGTCACTTTAATGTTCCATGTTTTAGGTTGTTTTGAGCGTTATCAATGAGAAACAAAGCCAGAATAAATGACGAACATGTGGGTGGATGCTTTGTTTTTGTGAAATTACAATCAAGTCATGTGGGCACAGTGACAAAAACCGTGCAGATGAACGCGAACGGCAAAAATTTCCCTGAAAAAAGTCGACGACAACCAAATTGTATGATAACCAGGGCAAACAATAACCGAGGTTCCACTGTACTAGACATGAGCCTCCTCAAATTTCAGAAGAAGAAAACAAGCATTCAAAACATAACATAAAAAAAACTTTCTTGTACAAAAGAGGAGAAACCATGAAGGGTTAATGACCTCAATCCCTCAACAATGTAAATGATCACTCAACAATGTGCTCCATTATCCAGTGACTTGATGAGGCTTCAGAGAAGTCATCTTTTCCCCCAATGGGCAGTTACATGCTTGTTTGATAAGAGAGGTCCGCAAAGCAAATGAGATGACTTTGAAAGGGATAAAGAAAGAAGCATAAGAGATGAAGGGAGACGGTAATTAACACAAACATTATTCTAATCAGCCTTCCCTCTCCAGCTATGACAGCTTAAGACACAAGTCCGGATCCACTTTGGTCCGGATCCTCCAGGAATTCCTGTCACTTACTGATCCAGACTTTAAGCACACAATAACGAGAGGCTCTGATGGTAATTTTCCTCAACAAGGAAACACTTAAGCTTGATTGAGACACAGCCTTCCGTCAGCTAATGAGGCAGATGTTAAAATGTACTAGTCGCTGAAGTGGAAGAGAGAAAACATAATCTTGTAGATGGTTAATGAACAGGAAAGAGGGAGTTTTTGTTCAGGTCCTTGGAAGATATTGCTGAATTAAATAGAGGAAATAGGGACACTTTGCCAACCAGATGAATAAACATGCAGGAATGTTTTGGCAATTTCAGGATCCACGCAATCCTAAATTTAACATTAGCTGAACATGTGTACCTAGTGGATAATCTGTCCGTTTTATTTCTAACCTACAACAGATCAAAAATATGTATTGGGCCCCAAGTGGCTCAGCAGGCTAAGACGCTGACACTACGACCAGAGGATCGTGAGTTCAAATCCCAGTCATGCTGTTTGCCATCAACAGCCGGGGCCCTAGAGAGCAAAAATTGGCCGTGCTCGCTCTGGGCGGGTAGATGGCGCTCTCACTCTCTCCCTATCACTTTCACATTGCAATGTCCGCTGGCTCAGGCGTCTACTGATTGGTCCATTCTGTGCTGGGAATCCTGCGCTTTCCTCCGAGCACGTTAGGCTCCCCAGTGATGGTGTATCAGCGGTAGTTCGGAAAGAGGCGGTGGCTGCATCACATGCAACGGAGGAGGCTTGTGCTTATCTTCACCCTCCTAGAGTCAGGAACATTGCAAAAGTGATAACATATAAATGGCCTAACATATGGGATGGGCATATTGGCTACTACTACATTGGGGAGGGTGATAAAAATTGGCAAAAAATGAATAAATAAAATTATATTTTTAAAAATCTGTATTGTTGTATATTTTTACTTTGTCAAGCCAACACGCCACATGTGGATGCTTTGTATTTTTTCCCCAAACAAAGCACTTTCTTTACAAAAATGTACAAAACATAGCTAGCATATATTCTTAATACCAATTTACTGTCTTAGGCCGCTGTCCATGTCTTTCTTGACGAGCCATGATGTTTGATCCTGAATTGCAAAACTAAAAAAGTACTTTTTCAAACAGGCAAAGCTATAGTAACAAAATTCTACCACACAAGTCAGAGCTGCATGGGACAAAGGGGCTTTGGGGAGCTGCTAAATTTAGAGGCATGAGCCCAGAGCTGCTCCATTCGATTTCACAGCTGTTTTTAAGCCGTTTCAAGACTGAAAAAAAATTTTTTCGCTACAATGTGGCCTCTTGACCCAGAGCCACTTTGGGTAGGATTCTAATGAGTAAGATAGAATGATAGTGAACAGAATTGGAAAAAGGAAAACATGCCTTAAAATGAAGAATTAGTTTTCAGTGAATATTTTCACTGGTGAGAAGTGTATGAATTTGACTCTTGTTTAAGGTGCCGTCAAATATCTATTCCACCAATGAGTCTGGTCTAGGTCTCCACCACTGACTCCAGATTTCTCAGACTCTAGACCTCCTATCCTCACAGTGATAGAATAAGGTCTATCATTAGCAGTGTTGGGAACGTTACTTTAAAAAAGTAATTAGTTATAGTTACTCACTACTTGTTAAAAAAAGTAACTTAGTTAGTAACTGAATTACTCTATAATAAAAGTAACTCGTTACCAGGGAAAGTAACTATTTGCATTACAGTTAAAAAAAGTAATTTGTCAAAGAATAAGGATTTTTTGAAAAAGCAGTTTTCACAGTCAGTTGAAATGAGTAGATCAGAAAGGTGTTTGTACATAACTTTTGAAATTTATTGCACATCAAAAGACTAGTGCAGAATAAAATCCTTTAAAATACAAAAAAAAAAAGCAAAAGTAAACAGTTACACTATATAAAGTGCATTTACATCTATCAAATTAAATTAAGTTCTCTCAACCTGAGACAACTGGTTTGTTCACAACAGAAGTAAACTTAACAACAAAACCTCTTTAGTCTTATTCTTCAAAAATCAAGCCTTTGCTGCTTGGCGGACTTTGCTTACTTTGGTGTCGGTGTTTCTAGCCACTAACTTTGTAGCTGCGTGGGTCGTTGTGAGATGCTTCATTAAATTAGAGTTGCTTACAGTGGATG
>BRDA01086442.1:0-30564 GCA_036984385.1 Crenuchus spilurus
GATTGTGTTCACTGACAATGCTTTCTGGAAGTATTCCTGAGCCCATTCTGTTATTTCCTTGACAGTGGCATTCCTGTTTGAGGTGCAGTGATGTGGGCCCGGAGATCACGAGCATCCAGTAGAGTTTTACGGCCTTGACCCTTACGCACAGCGATTGTTCCAGATTCTCTGAAACTTTTGATGATGTTATGCACGGCTGATGATGAAAAATTAAAGTCTTTACTATTTTACGCTGAGTAACACCATTCTGGTATTGCTGCACTATCTTTCTGCGCAACAATGGTGGAATTTGTGATCCTCTTACCATCTTGGCTTCAGAGAGACACTGACACTCTGAGAAGCTCTTTTTATACCCAATCATGTTGTCAATTGACCTAATTAGTGTTAATTGGTCTTCCAGCTGTTCATTATGTGCTCAATTTCCTTTTTCCAGCCACTTATTGCTACTTGTCCCAACTTTTTTGGCATTTGTTGACACTGTGAAATTTTGAATCAACATATTTCTCCTTTAAAATGTTACATTTACTCAGATTAAACTTTTGATCTGTCATCTGTGTTCTATTACGAATAAAATATTGACATTTGCCATCTCCACATCATTGCATTCAGTTTTTATTCACAATTTGTTTAGTGTCCCAACTTTTTTGGAATCCGGTTTGTACATTAGCATGTAAAAGTTTTGGGATTCTAAGCTGTAGCCTTTGGTGATGCCCCTGTGCAATACCCTGACTGTAATATGCCACTAGCATGTTACAACAGTGATCCTGTGAAATTATTATTGTAATAATGAGTATGAGAGTGACTAGCAAACGAGCTAGTGTTGACATAACATCGCTGTTATTTTCTACTGAACTTTTTATTCCTAGGCTTTCCACATCTTTAAAAAAAAGCCAAATTACAACATCTTAAACAGCAATACTGCAAAGAGATGCTGCAACACATCTGAAACTTGCTTACAGAGCATGTTAACTAATGTGTTAGTAAATAGGAAAAAGGGATGCATTTGGATACACGAGACATGCAGGGTGACGATATAAGTGGAGTTTCAAAATAGGGAAGTATAATAAAGGGAGAGCAAAGGTTGAAGTGCTTGGATATTCCCAGCAGTGGTAAAAAAAGAGAGAAGTTATGAAACAGGTTATGATGTGTCTTTTGTGGGAGGAACAGAAAGAGAGTTCAAAGGAGAAACTAAAGGCAAACTATGAACTCATGAAACAGTTGACCACTGCGGAAGTTTTCATCCCAAATGGAATTGTAAGGGATTGCTGTCAGAAGAGAGTTATATTATTTTTTCAGGATTGTTTTGCCTGGGTAGATCATGGTACAGTTCGTGCTACTGCTGTCTCTGTGTCACTGTGTGGCTCTTGTATGGGTAAGTCGATTTAAATCTATACCGCAGTTTTGGTCCAACTGAGATGCAATGATTTAGATCACTTCCACACCAGGTCTCCTGTATGTTTCAGATTAATCATTTGGTCAATCTGACAAACCACCAGTTTTTACTTGTCATTTGACTTCTGTTCCCTTTTCAGTACATCTATTATATTCTAAAATATTTAATCATTTTTAATGAAGGATATCTAGCTAAGCTGGCTTCATAATTGCCTCAAAAATATCTTTAGCCACTGAGCCATATCGGTTTATCCATTACCTGTGTTAAGTAGCAGGTATTCTTATATTTCCCACTATAATTAATGTATGAAATAAATAGACACAGATTCACTAAACATGGTGCTAAGCACTAACCATTCTCATTTCCTGGATTTCTAGTTCTAATATAACTGCACGTGAGCACACATTGTAGACATATTTCATAGAGCATCATAGAGAAAAGTCTATGGCAGGTAGAAATTGGTTTTACACACACTAGTGGTAGGAGCTATTCTATTCCATTCTTGCTGTAGCAATAGATGGATGCAACAAAATGAGTTGAAACTCTCACCAACCTGAGCAGTCTTTGTTTTTTTGTTTTTTTAATGAAATAAGCACATTCACAGACTAACAACTTAAACTGAGTAGAAAATGATGTTCTGATATAACAAGCAGCACTTTATTGTAGTCAGTATGAATGACTGCTTTAGAAACAAAATGTTATCCTGAATATAATTAATCTCAACCAAATAAATCCCAAAACTAAAAGATTTATTGATTCTAAAATACTTGGAAGCAATATTGTCTCTGCTTGAATGAGTTAAGAGGAAATATAAGAAGGTGGAAAACACCTGATTCCTCTTGAAGCACAATGCATCAAATAAAACATCCTAGTTAAACATTAAACTAATTTGACTTGTTCCTGATCGTAGATGGGTTTGGTCTTATATACATAGTTATATGTTATACATAGATTGTACATTAAGTAAATCTACACACCTCAGACTGGCTGGGTACTTCAAACCTTTAAATATTAAAACAAAGTTTGGCAACACTTTAATTACTTTCATTAATAAACCATTAACTAATGTTTAATAACTGTGAGGAAATCATTAGTTCATGAGAATTTGAACATGAACAAATGTTTATAAATGACAGTTCATGTAGTTACTAATGATTGTATTCATTTTTGCAAATGTTAACAAATCATTAGTAAATTATTAGTATATCATTTGTTAATGAAATTCTCATGAACTAATGATTTTTTCACAGTTATTAATCATTAGTTAATGAGCTATGAATGAAAGTTATTATAAAGTGTTACCAAAAGTTTTAATCAGTGCATGTGTTTAATGGATGTTCTGAACAGATTGTTTGAGAAACCAAATGTGTCAGGAAATAACAGAAGCATGTCTGTTGTTTAAAACTGAGCAGCATTATTGGGATTTACTCTTTTTTTTGTCCTGCATGGAAAAAAACTTTGAAAAAGCTTAATTATAGGAAGTTGTTTGGATGGTTGTATGAATAGTTTAAATACATGTTTTTATTTATGTATTTATTTATTTATTTATTTGGGGGGATCTGTAAAGTTATAATTTTATATAATATACTTTTTAATATAATTTTTATATAATATATACTTTTATATAATAACAATATTATTATTGTTGAGGGCAGCCATGGCCTGGTACTAAGAGCAATGGTCTTGTGACCTGAAGGTTGCTAGTTCAATCCCCAGGCAGGTCAGGACTGAAGTGCCCTTGAGCAATGAACCCCCAATTGCTCCCCGGGCACCATGTATAGGGCTGCCCACCACTTCGGGCACATGTTCTCACTAGGGTTCATTAATGTGTGAGTTTCACTGCACAGATTGTGTGCAGTCACATTGACAAAAAGTTGAATGTAAATTATTGGGCCATAGAATCTTTGTTCTGTCTTGACTTTATCCCAAAAAGCCTAAATAAATCATAGGTTCCTCTTTCAGTTGATTTTCTTTTTCAGTTTGAAGTGAGACTGGACTATCCATCCTTAGACAGTTGCACAAGTGACTTCCTCATGACCAGTACAAATGAACAGATCATTGTCACTTTCAGTATGTGTATATATATATATATAAGTTTTTAAATTAAGCAATTCATTCTCAGTGGTTTCCCAATCATGCATCAACTCTGCATTCAAAACCACTCTGTGTGAAACTTGTGATGTAAATATCACAAATATATACACTATTTATAAGGAAAAATAGTACAATATTCCTTCAATTAAAAAGTGGTCAGCGGGTATAGAACAATACTTTCATGCTTTCTGACTCGGCCCTTTAATTCATTACTTATGTTTGAGGGTCATAGGCAAGTTATCTGAGATCCTGGGCTTTGGCATCCCACTCTGTGCTATCATAGCACTATTTAACAACAGTCTTTACTACTGACAATCAACCATACACAATTTTTTTTACTGAAATCCTTCACCAATACCAAAAATTCTACTTAGTTGGAAATATAATCACCATAAAACACTGGCTCAGCCTCATTACAGAATCATTTGAAGGAACCTGTTCATACTTCTTATATTATATTAAGAATAACTACATCCTTCCATATTCCACAAAAAAACATTAACTATATTTCATATTTAGAAAAAAATAAATTTTCTTTGCTTTCTATGTCATAAAATATAAATTGCAACCACTCAACATGTAGGTACATGTTTCAGTCTCTGTCTACATTTACTCTATCACTACACTTATTTTAGTATGCATATGTTTTATTGTATGTTTGTTCTATGTCTGTGCCTGTCTTGTCTATATCTGTCAAGCTAAGGCTGATTATGTAACTCACCATTTAAAGTCTACAGTTCCATAACCCAATTAAGAAACACATATGTTTAACTCATACTACCAACACCATTGCAGACATACACAAGGGAATGCTATATTAGTTGAGCTTTGCTTAGTTGTCATTACATCCTGTTTGATTTCTAATGTGTGTTAAGCTGGTGAAGTATACGTAACTTGTCACTTATTTTCTGACTAGCTATGCACTGTGCACTGCTCTTCTCACATTGTGTGCTGTGACCACAAACAGTTTTGTGGAGCAAAATATTATCTCTGGACTGAAAAACATTTCTAAAGTTCATGTCATCATATCACAAAAATTACTCAAATGTTTTCTTTTATCTGTTGACTAACTAGTTGATGAGATATCCTCCCAGACTTTCTGATGAATATTCCACTTTGTGGCATGTGAGGTTTGAGACAAATAAAAGTCTACAGTTGATTATTTATATCAGTTTCAGATAATAACCAGAAACCTGGCAAGAGAACAACTTCTGTACTCTAATCGTGCAGTTATTGTGTTTACCTGTTCACTTTACACTATATGCCCTGTTTCACTCGTCATGTCTTGAATGCTTGTGTGTAGCTGCATTTGCAGTTGTCAGGGCTGTATTTTCCTCTTACGTTAGTGCTCTGAAGTTTGACTTTCATTGTGTGTATTTTGTTGTTGAATTTGAAATAGATAAAATTAATTTCTCAGTCTATTTGTACTCTCTACAGCCAGACCTGGAATAATAAAAATGCTCCCAGAAACTTAACCCAGACCACACAATACTATACATTCTTAAAAATGGCACCTGGCAACATCTCATATTTACACACAATGTGGGAAAAGAAGTATAATCTTAAATGGATTGCTATTTGTCTAAGTGATGTGTGTTTATAAATCTTTGTTGGATAAATTTTGTCTGGATATTAGCTAAATATAACACACATGCTTTGGCTATGTGTGCGTGTATTTATGGTTGGGTGATACATTAAAAGAAAACCATCAGTTAGATTGATCACTGAATGCTCAAGTCCATGGACTATTTGATGATGGTGGTGGGGAACAACACATCAGTCCAAAATCTTCCATAGCTCTTTAGATACAATGTATCAAAAAAGTGAGTACACCCCTCATATTTCTGCAGATATTTAAATATGTCTTTTCATGGGACAACACTGACAAAATTATACTTTGACACAATGAAAAGTAGTCTGTGTACAGCTTATATATCAATGCAAATGTATTCTTCCCTCAAAATAACTCAATATACAGCCATTACTGTCTAAACCACCGGCAACAAAAGTGGGTACACCCCTTAGTGAAAGTTCCTGAAGTGTGGTCACCATTATTTTCCTGAACTGCCTTAACTCTCCTGGGCATAGAGTTTATCAGAGCGTCACAGGTTGCCACTGAAATGCTTTTCCACTCCTCCATGATGACATCATGGAGCTGACGGATATCCACCTTCTGCTTGAGGATGCCCCAAAGATGTACTATTGGGTTTAGGTCTTGAGATATGCTTGGACAGTCCATCACATTTACCCTAAGCCTCTTCAATAAAGTAGTGGTTGTCTTAGAGATGTGTTTGGGGTCATTATTATGCTGGAACACTGCCCTGTGACACAGTTTCCAGAGGGAGGGGATCATGCTCTGCTTCATTATTTCACAGTACATTTCGGAGTTCAACTCTCCAACACCTGCTGCACTCATGCAGCCCCAGACCATGGCATTCCCATCATCATGCTTGACTGTAGGCATGACACTTATCTTTGTACTCCTCACCTGATTGCAGCCACACATGATTGAGACCCTCTGAACCAAACAATGTAATCTTCATCATAGGACATGGTTCCAGTAATCCATGTCCTTTGTTGACATGTCTTCAGCAAACTGTTTGCGAGCTTTCTTGTGTACAGACTTCAAAAGAGGCTTCCTTCTGGGGTGACAGCCATGCAATTTGATGTTGTGTGCGGCTGACCCCCCACCTCTTCAATCTCTGCGGCAATGCTGACAGCACTCCTGCATCTATCTTTCAAAGACAGCATTTGGATGTGACGCTGAGCACGTGCACTCAGCTTCTTTGGATGACCAACGCAAGATCTGTTCTGAGTGGACCCTGCTCTTTTAAAATGCTGGATGACCTTAGCCACTCAGTTCCAGGGTGTTGGCAATCTTCTTGTAGACTTGGCCATCTTCATGTAGCACAACAATTAGTCTTTGCCATGCTTTGAGGTGCCATGTTGGAACTTTCAATGACCAGTATGAGAGAGTGTGAGAGCTGTACTACAAAATTGAACACACTTGCTCCCTATGCACACCTGAGACCTAGTAACACTAACGAGTCACATGACATTTTGGACGGAAAATGACAAGCAGTGCTCAATTTGGACATTTAGGGGTGTAATCTCTTAGGGGTGTACTCACATTTGTTGACGGTAGTTTATACATTAATGGCTGTATATTGAGTTATTTTGAGGAAAGAATAAATTTACACTGATATTTAAGCTGGACACAGACTACTTTTCATTGTGTCAAAGTGTCATTTTGTCAGTGTTGTCCCATGAAAAGGTCTTAAATATCTTAAATATCTGCCGAAATGTGAGGGGTGTACTCACTTTTGTGATACACTGTACTTTGAGATATGGTGAAATTCTGTAGCTTATGAGTCCTGTAATTTCCATGCTGATTAAACCATTCAGTGAGCCCTTGTACTTTGTGGATGAAGGACATTATGAGAAGAGGCCTTCAAGGTTGAAATGTTTCTTTAAATAAATAAAAATGGTAGATTATTGGATTGAGGTGATCAGTCAAAATTCCTCTAAGGAGGAGACAAGTGGACTTTTTCATGAATTTGTCCCAAGTCTGTATATAAGTATTTGATTTGAAATTTTGGGGATGGGGTAGAATTTCTTTTGGAAGTGTATTGTTTATTTGAATGTGATATTCATCTTCTTAACCACTTAGTCCTGGTCAGGGTTGCAGCCAGTCCCCATACCCCTTCATTGGGTGCTGGACAGGGCTTTCAACTATTATAACTACAGCCAGGACAGGGCACCATGGAATGTGATATCGCTACTTAATTTCAACGTTTGATTTAGCTGACCAGTTTACATATGAGTTGGCTTTTTTGTGTGTAGAATATTGTTTATTGGTGTTTTTTCTTGGACTAATCATTTCCTGCATGAGAGTAAAGTTTTGCATATCAATTTATTAGAAGTTCAATTCACTTTTATTTATATATCATTTTACAACAGACTTACTATAAAGCAGTTTTATGGGCAGAATGATTGGATATCTAATACTTTTTATGGGCTTTAACTTATAATTCCTTTAATGACACCAGTACAAAGTTCAGCACATAATCATGGTTCAAAGTTCAGATGAAGCACTGAACAAGTGTTTTTATCAGCATTGTTAACATTATGGCCTGTTGTGCATGAAGGACGTGTTTAGGTCTTGGTTGTGAAAGTGAAAGTAACATATCTGAATTAAATTCTCCTTGATCCATGGTTTGCCTGCATGATTCTTATTATTAGGCTTTTCTTCAGAGTCTGTTGACAAATACTGCAAAAATTAATTTGTGGGCTTATTGGCACTCCCTCAGTGCCACAAACCAATTTTAGTGTTTTCTGCAATTGTACATGAAAAATAATCAGTAAGTTCAGAATTCCCACTGATTACCTCTAATAAGAAAAAAAACATGATTGTGAATACATTTAGAATGTAACCTAATTGTGACCCCGCCAGGGAAAACCAGGCCAAAGTCACTGGGCAATTTACTGAGATATTGTGTCAATATCGTGTCACTCACATTAGCAACAAAACTTAGCCACTCAGTATTATTGCTGTAAATGAAAGATAATAGTCTCAGATATCTATTGTAGTACATATGTTGCTAAAAAAAACAAACTTAAATTCACAAAAAAGTTGTTTTGAAAAAAAAAAACAAATTTTGAAGAAAAAAAAATTTTTGGTCTGGTTTTTCCTGGCAGAGTCACAATTGTGACCCCATCATGAACCTGGCCAAAGTCATTTTTTTTCAAATACAAGTTATGCATATTTAGAAAGAGTAGTGTTAATGGATTCCTCACACAACATTTCAGCCAATTATCTATTATACTTTCCAGGGCCATGCAGAGACCTTTGGTGGGGCAGGTGCTCTAAGTCAAAAGGGGGCACATGGACCACGAATTTGAAACATCTTACAGAAACATACCTTACAATATACTGTAACCGGTTGAGTTGTAGCAACCCAAATTCATGAAGAATGGAAGGTTATATAAGTTACATATTTTATATTTATGCATATTATTTTTAATGTGTGTGTATACAAATGTTATAAATAAGTTCTGATTTGTTTAAATGAGAGGTTGAGAAAATCACAATTCAAATTCTTCTAATTAATTATTATTGTTGTATTTATATTAATAATGCCCAAAATTATGTGAATAAACATGTACATTGCATAGTTTTAGTGAAATAACATATGCCTCATTGCCTCTAGAAACATACATGTAGGCAAATACCGCTGCAAAACCTACTCACCGACCGTCAGTTGTATGGTGTCATAACAGGCTCAGCTTAAGCTTAAACGTAAAACAGGTATTATAAACGTACGTTTTAAGTATCATAAATGTAAATCTGTAAATGAAACTGTAAAATCATAAATGAAAAACATAATCATAAATGAAAAATACTGGTTGTAAAAAAAAAAAACTTACATTTTTGCTTCTCATTTTTATTTTTCACTTCACAAGTTACGGTTACCATTCGCAAATTATGGTTATGATAAATTTATTTTATTTATTAAATAAATAATTTATTTATTAATTATATTACCTATTTTTGATGGGGGTGGGACTCAACGCTCATTGACTAGAGGGACAGGATATAACGACATCACTTCAGCTTAAAACAAACCCCACAAAATGAGTGGGTGTCACTACCCTAGCCGTTCACCCTGCCTGATTTGTACCATGAATGCGTCATTTCTGGATAAAGTTTTATGAATTGCATTAAATCAGAGTCGTTTTGGTGAAGGATGAGAACTTTTGCACTTTGTAAGTCTATGTCCACCCTTTAGTATGTTATCCTGCATAGACGGTGGGGAGCAGATATGCGTTAAGCAGCAGCAGGGTTGCCAGGTCTCTACTACCTTTTATTTCTTTATGGTTTTAACACAACATATGCTCAAAATGTCTGTGTTACTATAAGTGTTTTTATGGCTATGACTGTGGTGTACACAAGGAGTTAAATGGCAGTGAATAACTGAGTGTGAAGAGCATTGTGAAGGGTAGACTTACTAGTATTAGATAACTTATTGGAATGGGATCTGAACATATAAATTTAGAGTAGAGAAAGGAGATATTTTAAATGCAAGAAAAGCAATAAGGGAGGTATGTTTCCTTGAAGGAGCCACCTAAAGGGATCAATAAAGTACTATCTATCTATCTGTTCTTCTTACATTATATTTACTACTACTAATAAAAATAATAATGCTAACAATAATATCTGTGATTGGACACTCTAGAATTTAGGCTGGTGTCAGGTTGTATAGGGAGGGCGCTTTATGTCAGACATCGGGATGGAGCTTTTTGGGGACCTGGCAACCCTGCTGCTGCTTAACTCTGTTTATGATTATGTTTTTAATTTACGATTTTACTGTTTCATTTACAGATTTACATTTACATTTACGATGCTCAAAACTTATGTTTACAATGCCTGTTTTATGTTTACGCTTAAGCTGAGCCTGTTTTGACACCATACAGTTGTGCTCTCTCCGTATCTAGCAGCGCCTAGCTGCAGGGTACATCGTGTGGGCACGTGACGTCTATGTGGATCATGTTACCGACAAAGGGTAGATCTAAATTATTATTATTATTATTATTATTATTATTTTGGGCCACACAGACAGACGTTCACACATAAACTTAAAAAAAAGAAAAGAAAAGAAGAAGAAAAAACATTTTGACAAAAGGGCACGTTGGGTGGAAAGTACCAAAGGGCTCCAGCACCCTCCGCCCCCCCCTCTGCACGTGCCTGATACTTTCTGAGATATAACATTCTGAGACATTGCATACTAAAACTCATCTCAGTTTATTTATGTCACATACATAAGAAATAATTCATAGTTAATCCAAACAAATCCAAATCTACCAGATATAAATACTGAAAGATGAGCCTGGCTACATACGCACTGTTTACATCAACTGAAGACATCTGACCTGTTTACACTTGGTAAATGGATACATGAACTCAAACATATTTCTACAACAAAGAAAAATAGTTGAGGAACCGAATTACACCCAAAAAGCTTCTGTATCTCTGAGGTAGAAGTAGTTCTACATTAGGATTCGAGGGTTCATTAGGAAACCAATTTTTGGGGGTAAAATTTGCAAATTCGGTGAATGGCTTGTTGCACAAAAACATTTGTATGAATTTCTTCTGATTTCTTTATTGATAAAAACATGTACTGCAATAGTTATTTGAGACTATTCTCTTTCATTTACAGCAATAAAACCAAGCGGCTTATTTTTGTGTAAATGTGAATGATAGGCTGACTAACACATTATCTCAATAAGCTATGACTTTGGTCAGGTTTTCCCAGACAGGGTCATATTTTGTCACATAGAATTCTGAATTCTTTATTTTCAGAATGACATTTTAAAGCAGTTTTTATATTGAATTGGATTTGTACAGGTCAAGCTTTCCACATTCAATTAAACATCACAAACTAATATAATTGTGTTTGGATCACTCACAATAATGGATGTAAAATATGTTTACTCTGTTTCCCACTAATTTTAGCACTACTGGAAAGCATGACCGAAACAGGTTATGTACAATCATTGCTTGTCCTCATTTGACACCTTTCAACATTATTTTTAGTGAAATATATTGCCATACATGTTCTATGTTGTAATGTTCACCTGCATGATTCACACATGGTTAGCCATGACTTCCTATTTTTTTGATGTTTAAATAATGACTCAGAGGTCAAATAACATTCGTCATTACAAATAAAAAGACCAGGGAATACAGTAATGATGTAGGACAAAAGATTGTACTTCAATCAGAATCTGTTTTAAAGAAAATAGCTAAATTGTGGAACAGATCAATATTTTGCAATTTAAGAGATATTAATTACTATGGTTAAGCAATTCTTAAGAATGTACCTGGAAGAGAACATGTGCCTATATTAACCCCACACACAGTCAGGAGAATGGTGGCCAAAAATCTTTAAATATCACAGTTGAGGTATTGTAGGCATTAGTTATCAAACAATTATTTGGAAGGGTTATCAGAAGAAAGCATTTAATGTTAGGACCAAGAAACTCAAGTGCCTTTAGCTTGTCAGATGTTATTAGAACTTTCAGTGTTCTAATATGAGACAAACACAGACCTTTTTGGCAACAAATAGAGGTGTGTTTAGTATAATAGTACTGCATCACCATTGAGAAGAAATATACTGGATCTATGACTATTTTAAGTTCTATTTCTGCCTTTGACAACTTGGTCAATTACATAGTATCATGGACTCTACCATGGACCAGCAGATATTAAATCAAAACTGCGTCAGCCGCTAAGATGCACAAATGTGATTCATATAACGTGTAATCAGAAAAGTTTGGACAGTATGGACAAAAGGTCATTTCATTTTCTTTTTCAATGGTCAATGTCATTTCATTTGATAACATATACCCATTAATGTCGTTCAAGCCTACACATTCCAGAACGGTGGGAAGAGAAAACTTTAGGCTAGTAATGAGGGAAAAATGGTGTGACAAGTGATGTCAACAATTATGAATTTTTTGTATTCATGAAATTTTTTGAGCAGCAAAGATGGACAGAGGATCTCCAGCTTGTCAACAATTATGTGAGAAAATTATTGAAATGCTTAACAACAGTAATCTTTAAAGATAGTTAACAAGGGATTTGCATATTTCTCTTTCTATAGTGCATATCATTAAACAATTCCAGGAATCTGGAGAAATTTCATTGCTTAAATGACAAGGGCACAAGCCTAAGCTGAACACATGTGATCTCCAATCCTTCGAACGGCACTGCATGAACAACAACCTGCCATTCGTCACTAGCTGATAGAACCACACAAGCAAGGGGTTACTTGTCCAGAAGTGTCAAATTATTGGACTTAGGGGCATCTGGGATTGATCATTACACAGTGGAAACATGTATTGGGATATACAGATGTGTATTGGCATTTGCAAAGGTCATTAACACTTCTCTGATGGCAGCATTAATGCAGAAAATTACTTTGTAGTAACATTATGATGCCTTCATGATGACATTTTTCCAGGGACATCCATGCATTTTTCAACAAGACAATACAAAACCACATGCTGTACACATTACAAATGCCTGTCTGTGGAAGAAGAGGGTATAGAGATCAGAATGGCTTGCCTGCAGAGAGAATGTATGGAGAGTTTTTGAAACGAAAAATATGACGACAAAAGTAACCCTGTTGCACTTAAGACATGTTTCCAGGAAAAATGGGACAAAATGACATCTAAACGCTTGGTATCCTTGAGGCCAAAATGTGTTGTGAGAAGAAATGGCAACATTGCAATGCAGGCCTGAAATGCAGGAATGGATGTCTTAAAAAATGAAATGAAGTTGGCAAGACCCAGCATGGAAAATTTTAGGCTCAAACTGCAATGAAAAAGTCAAAGTAGTGTAAGAGTTTTTCCATTTTCCATGCTATCCCAACATTCAACGGGCTTTTTAAAAAGAAATTCTACACAATTGCCTTTGTCTGTCAAACCTCATTAATAGGAAAGGCAAAGAAAAACAAACAAGTTTCTTCCTCTGTGTTTGCATGAGAGAGCCAGAATGGAAATGTTGCAAATGACCCCACAGTAATATTAATATAACTGAACTATCTACAAGTACATTCATGCTGCTGAGGAACAGGTCAGCCTGTGTGGTGGGAGGTGGTAAACTATTTGGGATAACTATAGTGGATCATTTAGATTAATCAATCCTACTCAAATGTGTTCAACATACTAGAACTGTTTGATCTCTGAGACTGATGCTGGAACTGAAACAGACAGACAGACAGACAAAAAAAAGTTACATGATCTCAGTTCAGCTTTCAGTCCCTTTGCAAATGACTCATAGCACAATCGCTGAGTAGCTAATGTGAAAGTATGTCAGTGTTCATATGATTAAGCAAGATGTCTGTGTATTCAACAATTATATATCTTATTCCATGTTAATTCATTAAGGTTTCAAGCTTTGGTCAAGTTTTGGTGCTTTAGTCACCCTGAATTGCACATGTTTGTGTTTCATGCCCTATATTCACTATAAACTCAAGAAGGATTTTCAAGGGACAAGTGAGAAGGGAAATGGTATTTGTGGACCAGCTTTATGATATGTATTTTTCAGCTTCATTGTGTGCTAAAGACAGAGAGCACCTATTTGAAAAAATAAATAAGTGGTCATAAATGATGTCATTATTCTTTTTTTCAGGGGGAGTCCAATTCAACAGCACCTACATTACGTAAGCTGATTTATTATTTTTTTACATGTATTCTATTTATTTCTTATGTTTATTTAATACCTTTTTTCACTCATAGTGCATGTCAACAAATAATTTAATTCAGCAAGGTAAATTGTCATATATGTTATATTTATTACACTTAAAGTGATATTTTGAACCCCTTTTTTGCTTTAAGTGTTGAATCTGTTTAAATAGTAATTGATTCAAAATTGAAATTAAATATTCTAATAATTTGAGATTCTGTTTTTGTGGTTTTCATGAGATGTCTTACTGATCAACAATTAAACAAGCAAACCAGACTTCAAATATTATTCAACACATAATGAAAACACAACTTGACATTTTAACTTTTTGAATGAATTTCTGAACAGTAATGAACATTTTTACGATATTTGTTTTTTTTATGTGGAGCTGTATGTATATTATTTAATTCACTGGATCACATAATTCAACTATTCAGTTAATTATTACGGTCTTCAGCGACCAAGACAACAGCATTACTAAAAGAATGTTAAACTTCTCAGCAGCTGTACATGAACCTGAGGCCATTATGCTCACAAACAATCATCAGCTAGCAGAGTATAAAGACCCTTAGCATCTGGTTGAGAAACTGAGGAACTGTAGTTGGCTTTAAAGCACCAGTATATAAGTTTGGCAGCTTTAGTGACATCTCTGGTTGGAATTTGTTATTCCATGACATGAGTGGAAGGACACTGTCTAATGTTGGATGTGCTGCGGTTTCTGTAACTGAGCAAATGACTACAAGTCATTTGCATGAATTATTTTATAGTTTAGCAGCAATAAAAGTCAATAATTCAATAATTAAAGACAGGCAAATATACAACAGTTTTATGAAGGGGGAAACAAATGTTTCACACTCTAAATACTTCCTTGTCATGAGTAGCACACAGTTTCCAGCTCAGATACGACTGCCGAGGAGCCCCAGGGAGGTTCTGTACTGCTCTAGCTAGCATGTTCTCCATTACATTTACTTCTGAGATTAAATGAGACTGAGACAGAGTCTAATGACCGACCTGTTTAGAGAAAAAGGAAACTACAGCTAGTATCAATTGTTAATAAGGAGAAACACAAACTTAATCCATAAGGAACTTCGGACATTAGAACCTTAGACACAACAGGATGTAACTGTTATTGTCAGTGTTTTGGTTCAGTATGTTCTGTTGTGTTTGGTTCCATGTGTTTCCACAGCTGCCAGATAAAAACATGCCTGAAAAAATGTAAAAAAAATGTCTCAAAACAGTTATTTTATAGCCCCTTCATTAGTAATCTCTTCATGGACTGTCAGTCATTTCAACATATTACTTCAACAACAGCATAACAGCAGTAATGCAGCATCCAAATTCAAGTTAATATCTTGTAAATATTTTTTTTACTTACATTAGCAGATGTATTGTCAGGGCTCATAAATATATTTATTTCAATTCAACTAATTATTTATTAAATACACACTGATTTTCACTAATCCTCATGTCAGTCTTAATTCTAACCCCTAATCTTAGCCTACACTGAAAACATAATCCTATCATCCTGGCCTAAACTTGACATTAATGTGAACCTAAACCCAAATCATAATCTAATTCAAATCCAGCATGTCTAACATCAAGTTGAATATGGGGTTATGATCAGTATTGTATGTGTTACATGTGCAGTAACTTCTCAGATTAACCTTTACATCTTAGGAAGCTGCCAATAAACTAAACTGCACAATTAATCAGAGCTCTGTTGATCATCTATTGAACATAGTCAGATATATCACTCCTGTTATTTCACTGATATGTTGATAAGATTTTACTAATGATTTGTTTCTTTTATTAATGGCCAATCAAACTAAAATGTGACCTGTTTCAGTTTAAATGTTAAATTGTGTGAAATATTACATTTTGTCTTTTATTTTGTCCCTCTCAGCCCCAGATGTTGACAGTGTGTCTGTAAAGAGTCGTACTGAGACTGAGTTAACATTAGAATGGAACAAAGTGGACAATAATAGCAGTTACAATTACAGACTGATCTACGATGATAAAAACATTACCATCAGTGGATCTGAGGGAGATTCTGTAGTGACACACAAAGTTTCATCTCTTTCTCCTGGAACTAATTACACCTTCACTCTGTACACTGTATTTGAAGGAATGGAGAGCAGTGGATTCAACTTTACCGGTGTCACCAGTAAGTGTGGTTACTATTCTAGTGGTCCATAAAACAGTGTTTCACTCTAAAATCATTTTTACACCGTTTTTCACTCAGATGTAAATGATCAGCCAATATGTGGTTAGTGTCCAAATGTTGCTTTTTTAGTTTTGAACCAGAGCATTAAGACTAATGTGGCTAATGAACTCAATTGCTACTGAAATACATCAATAAACTTCACTCAACCCACTCAAACCACATAAAGATCTTAAGACTAGTCAGTGTGGTTTAGGTCACAGTATGACTTACTGTTAATTATAAAACTGAAGTGGAAAATTGTGTAAAAATGATTTGTGGATGAATCATTACTTATATCAATTATGATTGTAATAAGATGTCAAGGGCCAAAAAACATTTGAAAGAATAAAGCTTGTAAGACATAAAGGAAAACGTGTTCTTAAAATATTGACATTTTGATTAATATTTTAACCTCATTAAATATTTAAATAACTTTAATATTTAAATGACTGAAATATAGGTGAAGTACTTTGATATTACTGTCACTTCATGCTTCAAAATTATTTAGTTATTCTGAAATGTTTTGTATAAAAAAAATGAATTCATAATTCTGTCAATACTACATTTGAAAGTGAAACAGTATGTATTTAGGATAGTTAATTAGTTAATTCATTTCTCTTTCTTGATCTCTCTCTCTCACTCTCTTTCTCTCAGTTCCATCTAATGTTGACAGTGTGTCTGTAGAGAGTCGTACTGAGACTCAGCTAATACTGCAGTGGAATAAAGTGAACAGCAACAACAATTACAATTACAGACTGAACTATGATGACATAAACATCCCCATCAGTGGATCAGAGGGAGATTCTGTAGTGACATACACAGTCCCAACTCTTTCTAATGGAACTAAATACACCTTCACTCTGTTCACTGTATTTGAAGAAGTGGAGAGCAGTGGATACATCTTTACTGATGTCACCAGTAAGTGTGGTTACTATTCTAGTGGTCTTTAGTGATTTTAATAAAGATCAGAACATAAACAGAAATGTAACAACAATGATCTGTCAGATAAATGGTTTCTCTGTAAAATCTTTACAAATTTAAGATTTTACATTTATAAAGAAAACAAATGACAAATAAATGTTACACTTGTCAATGGTTTTGGTAAATTAAACTAAACTACTACAAGAATGGATTATAATACTTATAGATAATATCTCACAAACAGAGGGCATACTGTAATTCACAGGTCAGTCAGAAATGATCGTAAATGGTACAGTTCTCATTTTTAAACATAATCTTCTGTTCCATTTCTCCTCTCTCTGTCTCTCTCTGTCTCTCTCTCTTTCTCTCTCTTTCAAATTCACATAAGCATTATTGGCATGACCATATTGAAACAGTATTGCCAAATCATTGAGAACTTAAAAAGAAATAATTAGACAAAAAAAATGAGAAAGAACTGTAATTAATGATATAGAAATAAATAAAATGACATGAAATAAAATTAATATGAATACAAATGTGTTGACAGACAGGGCATTTCGGGGTGTGTGTGTGTGTGTGTGTGTGTGTGTGTGTGTGTGTGTGTGTGTGTGTGTAAAGTGTTAGGATCACTCACTGTCCCTCATGTTGTGACAGCTAAACTGGGGGTGAATTTTTTCAAATAGTTGGAAATAAATTTGCCGAATTTGTTTATATTTATCACACTGTGTGAGGAAGTGCAGCTCTGTCTCTACAGTGTTACTGTGGCACTGTTGGCACAGTCTCTGCTCTTTAGGTTGCCAGGACTGTCTGTAGCGGCCGGTCTGCACGGCCAGGCTGTGGGCACTGAGTCTGTACTTTGTCACCATGGTTCTGTGTTTAGTATCAGTCACTGTGCTCAGGTACTCTGCTACAATGTACTGTCGATTTAGGGCCAAATAGCACTGAATTCTGCTTTGTGCTTGTGAGTGTGTGCTCCAGCGTGTGATGTAGTTTTGTTTTTGAAGTGTCAGAATTTGGTTTGTTCTAATTGATGGTACTGCAGACTGGTCCTGACCTGTACTGGTGTTGGTGTGTGTTAGTGAGCTCAGGCTCAGGACCAGCTGTGGGAGGGAGCTCTTTGCTTGGTTCAGCTCTTGGCATTGCAGGGCTTTATGGTAGTAGGAGTCGGGGTCACTGTTTTTTAAGTGTAGCCAATATTTGATCATCTTTTTTTGAATTTTGAGTATAAGTGGGAATTGTCCTAATTCAGCTCTGCAGACGTTGTTTGTTGTGTTTCGATGCACTTGCAGGATGTTTTTACAGAATTCAGTGTGCATCATTTCTACTGGATGTTTGTCCCACTGCTGGAAATTGTGATTTGATTGTGTCCTCCATACCTCACTACCATACAGGAGAATTGGTTCTATAACTGATTGAAATATTTTAAGCCAGATCTGAGTTGGTATTTGAAAGGGAATTTGTCGTTTGATTGCGTAGAAGGCCCTGCGTGCTTTTGCTCTCAGCTCATTGACTACAGGACTGAAGTTTCCAGTGGAATTAATCTTCAGTCCTAAATAATTGTACTCTCTAAAGCTCTCTAATGTGTGTGTCCCTAAAGTAAAGCACTGGGTGTTTCCTTGAGATCTGGATTTCTTTTGGAAAATGATAGTTTTGGTCTTCTTCAGGTTTATTGGCAGGGCCCAGTTCTGGCAGTACTGCTCCAGTAGGTCCAGGTTCTGCTGTACACCCTGTGCTGTGGGGGACAGCAGGACCAGGTTGTCTGTGCAGAGCAGGAATTTGATTTCTGAGTCATGCAGAGTGAGACCAGGAGGTGCAGATCTTTCTATTATAGTGGCTAATTCGTTGATGTAAATGTTAAACAGTGTTGGGCTTAAGCAGCAGCCTTGTCTCACTCCGCGCTCCTGAGAGAACAGTTCTGTTCATTTGTTGCTGATCTTTATTCCGCACTTATTATTTGTGTACATAGATTTAATAGTGTCATGTTTTACCTCCTACACCACTTTCTAACAGTTTATAAAATACACTGATGTGCCAAATAGAATCAAATACTTTTCTGAAATCAATAAAACAGGCAAATATTTTGTTTTTGTTTTGTTTTACGTGGAGGTCGATTAGGGTGTGTAGGGTATAAATATGATCTGACGTGTGGTGATTTGGAATGAATCCAGTCTGACTTTTACTCAGGACACTGTGTTTCATAAGGAAGTCTATAAGTCTCGAGTTAATGATGCTACAGAGTAACTTCCCCAGATTATTGTTCACACAGATGCCTCTGTAATTATTAGGGACAAATTTGTCTCCACTTTTGAAAATAGGTGTTATAAAACCTGGGCTCCAGATGTCAGGGAAGTTGACAGTTGAGTTAATTTGAGAATGGCCGATTGGAATTTTGTGCTGGTGTATTTGATCATTTTGTTTAAAATGCCGTCACATCCACTTGCTTTTTTAGACTTCTTGTGATGGAGATGTCTCTCTCTCTCTCTCTCTCTCTCTCTCTCTCTCTCTCTCAGTGCCATCCAGTGCCAACAGTGTGTCATTAAAGAATCGGACTGAGACTGAGCTAACACTGCAGTGGAATAAAGTCAACAACAACAACAATTACAATTACAGACTGAACTATGATGATAAAAACATCCCCATCAGTGGATCAGAGGGAGATTCTGTAGTGACACACACAGTCTCATCTCTTTCTTCTGGAACTAAATACACCTTCACACTGTTCACTGTATTTGAAGGAGTGGAGAGCAGTGGATTCATCTTTACTGATGTCACCAGTAAGTGTGGTTACTATTCTAGTGGTCTTTAGTGATTTTAATAAAGGTCAGAACATAAACAGAAATGTAGCAACAATGATCTGTCAGACAAATGGTTTCTCTGTAAAATCTTTACAGATTTAAGATTTTACATTTATAAAGAAAGTAAATAACAAATAAATGTTACACTTGTCAATAGTTTAGGTAAATTAAATGAGCTACTGCAAGAATGGATTCTAATAATTATAAACATATAATTATAATATCTCACAAACAGATCGCATACTCTAATTCACAGGTCAGTCAGAAATTATCATAAATGGTACAGTTCTCATTTTAAACTTAATCTTCTGTTGCACTTCTCCTCTCTCTCTCTTTCTCTCTCTCTCTCTCTTTCAGCTCCATCTAATGTTGACAATATGTCTGTAAAGAGTCGTACTGAGACTGAGTTAACATTAGAATGGAACAAAGTGAACAACATCAACAATTACAATTACAGTCTGAACTATGATGATAAAAACATCCCCATCAGTGGATCAGAGGGAGATTCTGTAGTGACACACACAGTCTCATCTCTTTCTTCTGGAACTAAATACACCTTCACTCTGTTCACTGTATTTGAAGGAGTGGAGAGCAGTGGATTCATCTTTACTGATGTCACCAGTAAGTGTGGTTACTATTCTAGTGGTCTTTAGTGATTTTAATAAAGGTCAGAACATAAACAGAAATGTAACAATGATCTGTCAGACAAATGGTTTCTCTGTAAAATCTTTACAAATTTACGATTTTACATTTATAAAGAAAATAACAAATAAATGTTACACTTGTCAATAGTTTAGGTAAATTAAACTAAACTAAACTACTGCAAGAATGGATTATAATAATTATAGACATATTATTATAATATCTCACAAACACAGATCATACTGTAATGCACATGTCAGTCAGAAAATAGCATAAATGGTACAGTTCTCATTTTAAACTTAATCTTCTGTTCCATTTCTCCTCTCTCTCTCTCTCTCTCTCTCTCTCTCTCCCTCTCTCTCTCAGCTCCATCCAGTGCTAACAGTGTGTCATTAAAGAGTCGTACTGAGACTGAGCTAACACTGCAGTGGAATAAAGTGAACAACAACAATTACAATTACAGACTGAACTATGATGATAAAAACATCCCCATCAGTGGATCAGATGGAGATTCTGTAGTGACACACACAGTCTCATCTCTTTCTTCTGGAACTAAATACACCTTCACTCTGTTCACTGTATTTGAAGAAGTGGAAAGCAGTGGATTAATCTTCACTGATGTCACCAGTAAGTGGAGCATTTGTTTCAGTGGGCTTTAATGAATTTTAGGTAATAAAAAGTCAGGTCTTAACAAAAGATTAGGCAAAATGTAAAGTGTTTTTGTATAAGAATCAATAAAGTTATTATTATTATTATTATTATTATTATTATTATTATTATTATTATTATTATTATTATTATTGTATTACAAAATAATGGGTAAATAAAATATGTTGTTTAAATTTGTTTTTATATTATTGTGTGTAGATTGTTGTGTATTTGACTTATGAAAATGGCAGTAGTTCCTAATACATGTAAAATATTCCTGTACATGTTGTGTAAGGTCAGTACTTTCATCAGTCTTTGTTTAGTTAGTGTGTATGGGGCTGTCCCGTCAGCGTCCGTTTAAGCAAGTGAGCAGTAGAAAACACTGTGCATATGCAACACACATTTAATAATGACCTGTGGGGCATGCTTACGCTGGTCCCATGCTGGGAGCAGGCAGTAAAAAAATAAAGATTGAGGAAAGACGACTTATCCAAAAGTTAATTTTGATTTAATTGTCGACGTGATTCTTTATATTGTCTTGCTAGCAGCAGCTAACAGATGCCTGATGTTTATCAGTTGCAAGCTGCGTAGCAATACTGATACCATCAACAATATTCACATAAGCTTGTGTATGTCAGTAAAAGTCTTATTTCCTTAATTCATGACTGGAATAGATTGTATTTAAGTTCCTTTAGTCACAATAACCAAAGCAAAAGCAACGAGATACCAACGGTAAGTAAGTCTACCGACAGAGGATGCATCTCATGGTAGGGGTGCCGAATTTGGCACAACACTAGATTATGCTTTTTGGAATTTAATTGATGAGGTGCATTTGTTGTTAAATTAATTGAGCAAGTACCGGTAGGTTTCTGTGTAGTTTCACTGACAAGTGGGAAGCAGCCCACAGAATTTATTGTCCCCACCTGGCTTTCTATTCTAGAGATTGTACTGCTAATGGTATTTTATCTCCGTGTTGCCTCTTTTTAATTCATATTTACCAGAGGTGCCAATAATTTATGAGGGTACTATAATAGTTGCTTTTTTCAAGAGTAACACTGTCAACTTCAACCTGAAATATTGTGATTTTCCCCACTATTTATACCCACTCTAATTCTACATAATTTAAACCAAAATTGTCATTAAGGCAAAAAAAAAAACATTAAAAATGTAGTAACACACCATGTCTTACCCTTAATACTATTGTGTCCCTGAAAAACACTCCAGAATATAAGTTTCTCAAATGAATGAAAAAACAAACATTTTATGTATTTCTTGGTTAAGACTGGTGGCAAATATATATGTGTGTAATCTCAATATGGTAAATGAGTAGCCAGGTCTCCAGAAATTTTTTGTTTTTGCTGAATTTAGGAAGTATCTATGCCTTAATAACTGGAGACATACTGGAAATTCCTAAATCTTTCTGAAAGGATTTCAATAATTAATGTTTTCTAGCCAAATGTGTTTATATACTTCACATTTATACTATCAGGAACAAGCGATTTGTCTAAGGCATACTATGAATTGGTGTTTAGATTTTGTTCAGTTTGCTACTCAGACTTCTTTCTGAGGATTTATAGTCCCTTAAGGGACTAATTCATTAGTAAGTGCCAACCCTCTTGATTATTTTCTCACTTTCTTGTTGCATTTGCTTTTGTGGAGAAAATGTTTCCTCTGTTTTTGAGTCTGTGTGTGTAGAGAATCCAGTAAACTCTACAAAAGAGAACATAGTAAAATAATCTGTGTGTAAAGTCACAGATAAAAAATAATATTTAAACATTTAAGTGTTTGAATGACCCCATTTTGGTTATCTTTCTTTGAAAACTTGTTAGCACGTATGCGTGTTACTGTGTAAATTATTACAGGCATGTCTTATTTATGTTTTAGTGACTGCTTGTTTGTGACCTGAATAACAATGCTTAACATATGATGCTGGTTTGTTTGTATATTAAGCTTAATATTAAAACTTATGCGCATTAAAACATTTTTATGAGGTTTGTCATGTACACAACTGGTCAAAAATTTTCTTTCCAGGTTTTTACTGAAAATGATTCAGTTTAATGTGTCATTGCACTCTGAAATGATAGCATAGGACTTAATAAAAACTCATTTAATCAGTTTATAAACCAAAATGCTGCCATGTTTTCAAGATTACCATCTTGTTGTTTTTTTCTGAGGTAGTTTTAGCACAGCTTGGGCTTATGTATTGGGTCATTATTTTGCTGCAGGATGAACTTCTCTCTAATGAGGCGCATACCAGAAACTTTCTAAAACTGTTCTAAACTGTTGACTTGCAGTGTTTGTGAATTTGGATGTTCACGTATGTGGCGAAAACGTATGCTGAAAAAGTTTTATTTTGTCAAGTTTCCATTGTGTTGTATCCTCTGTCTTATGTAATTCTCTCTCACTCAGTGCCATCCAGTGCCGACAGTGTGTCATTACAGAATCGTACTGAGACTGAGCTAACACTGCAGTGGAACAAAGTGAACAACAACAACAATTACAATTACAGACTGAACTATGATGATAAAAACATCCCAATCAGTGGATCTGAGGGAGATTCTATAGTGACACATAGAGTCTCATCTCTTTCTCCTGGAACTAAATACACCTTCACTCTGTTCACTGTATTTGAAGGAGTGCAGAGCAGTGGATTAATCTTTACCAAGGTCACTAGTAAGTGTGCACAGTATTCAAGTGGTCTATATCACATTTCGTAGTCCTTAACAAAATTTTGCCTAAAAACGTGGACGATAACTGAATTGTATGATAACCAGGGCAACCGATAACTGAGGTTGCACTGTATTTCATCCTGTCCTGAGAATTACTAGTGAGCTTATCTACCTACCTACCTACCTACATGATAATCTCAATACTGATAATATTGAAAATTATTGCAATATTGCCAAATGTCTCAGAACTGCACCTTAAAATGAGGAGCTATCTACACTTCTTTACATAAATAATTGCACAATGCATTTTTGGTTGAATTGGCTGTTGTACTCCAGCACATTTAAAATGAAACAGTAACTATAATCTGTGTGTCTCTGTCCCTAGCTCCAGCTATGGTATCTGGTCTGCAGTGTGAATATGCATTCGGAGGCTATGGTCTAATTCTGGTTTGGAGTCCTCCCACTGGAGAGAGAACATATGTACAAGTGAGCATCAGTGGTAGGAGTTTCAATGGGACTGATGAACGACTGTCTATAGATGGATTACAACCTACACAATGGTACACCCTGATTGCCACCGCTGTTTCTTGGGATATTCAGAGTGAATCTGTCTCAGTCAATTGTCAGGCTGACCCAAGAGGTGAGAAAAAAATGTGATTATTCTGCACATCCCTCCTATTTTTTATAATTCTCAGCTATCAAATAAGCCGTTCAACTAAAAATGATATTTTGTCCAGGAGTCATAGCCGGTGTTGTGGTGTTTCTACTCTTGGTCATCCTTATCCTTTGTATTGGAATCTTTATATGGCGTCGCAAACCAAAGCTTCCCAGGTGGGTACTGACATTGTTTATAAAAGAATACTTGGTTTGGTGTTTCTTCAAAAAAAAGAAGAAAAAAAGCTCAGTTTACTGAAAACTACAAAAAAAATGAAAAGTTGATTGTTATTTTCTACCATTTGTCTATTTCAGCATTTTGAGAAAGTCAACATCATCTGTGGAGATCAAACTATCCAGTGATAAATACAAGTAATTATACATCTACTTTATTTACTACACATTTGCATTTTTTTTACCTGCATGATCTACTTACTGAACTGGAACATATTTTTGTTTTCAGACCAATTCCACTGAAAAAATTTGCAGAACATTTTAATTCTATGAATCGTGATGAGAAACGTGGTTTTAGTGGGGAATATGAGGTAGATACTATTTGTGAATGGGTGAATTTATCTTTAAAAATAAAATAAAATATATTTACTGTAGACAATCCACATTATCATTATGAGGTTTTATACTGTATATTAACATTTGTGTTGCTTGCAGGATTTAAGCTCAGTGGGTACAGATCAGAGCCGTACAGCTGCTCTCTTCCCTGAAAACAAGAATAAAAACCGATTCACTAATGTACTGCCCTGTGAGTATTGCTTATGCATATATTTTATTCTTTGTGTAGCTGTTGTATTCAGTTGCCATTATTTAAGAAGTAATTGTTAGTCTTTCTCTCATTCATACTTATTCTCTGCAGATGATTCATCTCGTGTAAAACTGACTGCTCAAGATGGGGCTGGCTCTGATTACATCAATGCTAACTATATGCCTGTAAGTCTTTATCCAAACACTCCTAGGATATCAAAGCCTTAGACCTGTGTGACTGTATGCCATTTTATAGACATACTTAATAGACACTCTGGGTCTAAGCTACACTTGTCATTTAATGGGGGAATTCTTTTTGAAAATGACCCCTAATGCACTCTGTGGTAAACAGAATTGCTACCATGTTAATACTTATTGTCATTTTTTATGTCTGAGGTTATTGTCAATATATAAAAAAATATCTGTATAAATACAAGCAAACAAGCTATTTAGAAAATTGAAGCCTATTACCACCAAAGTCATTTCACCACCCTTCACAAAGCTTGTTGGTTTGCAGGTTATCTTGATGAGGTTGCAAGTCTTATAATGTCAGTAATTTGTGTATGATTGTTAGCTCATCCATCCATCCATTTTCTTAAACTCTTAATAATGATCAGGATTGTGGTGAATCCCTACCCCTTCCTTTGGTGCAGTTTTAGCTCATATTGAGCATATTTGTATCAAAATTCCTATACTGAGTACTTAAAAATCTCATAATTCATATGAGACTAAAATGTTCAGAGTAAAATTATTTGTAATGTAAACCACAAACTTTGGAACATATCGACAGTGAGATGATTTTCAAAAATGACATTTTTCTCATGGGCAAAATGTCTTGGACCTAATGTGAACTACAACATGATGACACAAGCTCAGGGTTTATAAAACACTACAGCCTTATAGATACACCATCTTACAAAGTGAACCGATCTAGAAAGACACAAATAAATATTTCACTAAGAGAAAAATAAGAATCTCCAAAATGATTACAAAAACATGTTTTACTTTCACTGTAAGTTAATGTGAAGGGATTGTGGTAAACACAATTTTGTAGCATTTGTATTGGTCCAATCATCATAAAATAACACAATGCAAAGGACATTTTGTGATCACACATTTTGCAGAATATTATTATATTTTATATAAAAATATATTTTAAAAAACAATCAGATCTATTTTGTTTTGACTGTGTGTATATATTTGATGTGACTGTGTAATGCTTAGTGAATGTTCCATGTTGTGTGTGTGTGTGTGTGTGTGTGTGTGTGTGTGTGTGTTAGGGATATGGCAGTAACAGCAAAGAGTACATAGCTGCTCAGGGTCCTCTTCCTACCACCGTCAATGACTTCTGGAGAATGGTGTGGGAGCAGAAGTCTCAGGCCATTGTCATGCTGACTAACTGTATAGAAAGTGGAAGGGTATGTTTTGCAAACACTGAACAAAAGCAATAAACAGTGCAGTAGTAAACTATTCTTAAATGCATAATGTGCAATTATAAACGTTACTGTGGTTTAAGATTAATTTTTGACTATTACAGTAGTAATGATGAGCTCTTTTGAGACTCTTTCAGGTCCCTCATTGATCTCTCTTTGCAGACTAAGTGTGAACATTACTGGCCAATGGACAACACTTCCTGTTCTTATGGAAAACTGCTGGTCACCATCAAATCAGAGCAGAAGAAAAAAAGCTGGACTCTGCGAGAATTTGTCATGAGAAATGTGAGCTCATTTCCTAACTTCTTATGCAAACAAATCTCATATACATCTCATCAAACAACACGGATTAAATGTTACAATAAAATGTTTGAAGAAGATACATATTATTAGAACTTAGAACAGTGTGATCTCAACAGGAGAGGGACACATTTGCAAAATGTGATATAATAAATGTGGAATAATTTAGCAAAGTAATCTTCCCTCTCTTTGCTTGTTTCTGCAGAAAACCACCAATGAGGAACGGACAGTGACACACTTCCATTTCACAGCGTGGCCAGATCATGGAGTTCCCCAGGGAACAGATGAGCTGATCCAGTTTCGGGGGATTATCCGCCAGCATATTGAGAGTTCTCCATTCACAGGACCTACTGTAGTACACTGCAGGTAAATACACATACCGGTAATACACAGGTGAAAACACAAAATAACACATAATGTCATTCATTCTCTGTCTTCAAGACAACAATATTATTGGCGGTGCATTAAATCATACATTTTGTGCATATTTTTGTTGAATACATTATTTGTTATTTGCAGAATTTGTGAGTATGTGTGCTGATACAGCTGAATATGTTGTTTTAGTTGTGAATATGAGCAGCACAGCACAAACACAGGCATCTTCCAGCAATGTAAACTCCACAAGAGTTTACAGTGTTTAATTATATTAATATGATTATATGATATAATATATTATTTAATATGATAATATTAAAACTGGTCAGACCTCATTTTGGGTCAGGAACAGGTTTAACTTTATGGTTTATTAAAATAATTTTAAGCTGCATCTGTTTTAGACGTTAGTTTCTGGGTGTTCATACAACATCAAATCTTTGTTGTAATCAAGACTCTTGTTTAGAGGTTCCATGTGTATTTTAAATCATGTGCTGTGTATTTGAGTTCCTTTCCATTTGGGTATTATAGAGGAATGCAGAAGCAATGAGGAATTATACTATTTTCTGTGCATGTCATGATGTGAGTATATTAGACATTAGGCTAACAGTAGGTTTTGGGGGGGGGCATACTTTTTATGAACCCAGATGTCTGTGTCATGTGATCATGAGATAAAAGTTCATTTGTACCTGTAGCTGTAACATGTTAGAAAATGGGCAGGTGTGAAGACTTTGACAGGGGCCAAATCATTATGGCCAGACAGCTGGGTCAGAGTATCTTTGAGTGCCAAGTTCCTATCGACAATGATCTCCAAATTTTCCAGATCTTAATCCAAATAAGCATATGTGAGATGTTGATGGTACAAGACAGATCTATGGCAGCTCTATCTTGCAACTTATAGGATATGTAGGCCAAGTCTTGGTGGCAGACACCACAGGGGACCTTCAGAGATCTTGCAATGCCTCAACTGGTTTGAGCTTTTTTAGGCAGCATGGGAAGAACCAGTTACATACTACACTATTTCTATATTGGTAATAATGTTCTGGTATATTCATCTTTAAAAAAAAAACAATGAGAAATTCAACACTTCCATACAGAATTACTTCAGTGGAAATTATTGTGAAAACGCTGCAAAATACATAATTTAACAGAGTTCAACACCAAATATATTGCATAATATCGTGATTGTATTGGTTGGGTGTCTGCAGTGCTGGAGTGGGCAGGACGGGCACTCTTATCGCGCTGGATACATTACTGCAGCAGATGATGAATGAAGAAGCTGTTGGCATTGCTGCCTGTGTACATCGCATGAGGCTCAGTCGCCCTCTCATGGTGCAAACTGAGGTATAGTTAATTATCATTCCATTGTCCAGTATAGGGATATATCGGGGCCATTAGCAGTAGTTGTGCAGGTTACCTTGTTTGATCTGACACATGAATTTTAATACCATGAATGAAAATAATTTAAAGAACTACTGTGCATTCACTTTTTTAATTTTTAAATAAAATTATTAAAACTTTCAGTTGAATTATAAAATCTAGAAACTATTTTTTTCTATTCTAGTATGAATTTACCTGCAGTATTCACATAAAGGCCGTACTGTTAGATTACAATATTACAGTATTTCAGTGTAGTTAAAAGAAACTTTCATGGACTTAAGTAGAATTTACTTTTATTTATCTTACACAGATATCTCTCATTTTCTCTTTTAGTCTCAGTATGTGTTCCTACACCAGTGCATCCTGGATTCTGTGCAGCCTCAAGACTTGCCCCAAGAGCCTCTATATGAAAATACAAATACGATATATGCTAATGCTATGGCCATACAACAATACAGAACAGCCAACTCAGGAGTCTGAACACACACACACACATACATTGTGATGTACCAATATTGAATGTGCCAAAGACTTCTGCTACATAAACACAAGTAAACTAAAATCTTTAGTGAACATGGAAACTATTGTATATATTTCCATCAGAATAATTATGGGCCTACTGCAGGCAACTGCATCTAATTTTTGAGCACGCTAATGTAATTCTGTAGAGATTGAATCACTTATTAGATCATTACAATTCACAGTAATTCCAATCAGAAACCACTGCAACTAACCTGTCAGTTTTAGTGAGGATGTTTATGAGGAATATTGTATTTCCAAGTTCCATTCTGGGAATCCAGTTATACTGGTTTCCTCTAGAAACATGAAATGTTTTGTTTACATATGCTCCATATATAAATGCATACATAACTGAGCCCACATTCCTGTGATAAATTAATCTACTTAAGTCTAGACTAAGCCTGTTATTCAGGTATGAAATCAACCCATATTTTATGTTGTTTACTGTTGAATTCAATATTACCAGCACAATTAATTCCAAGTCTAGACTCCTAAATGTGATAATTGTATTACAGTTTGTCTCCATACGCAGCTTTAGAGATGAATCACAGAAAGAAGAGTTTCATTTTGGAATACTTAAGATCAGTTAGAAGATCATTGCACTTATGCTTTAAGCAGTCAACCATGTCGTAAAAAACTGATTACATATTGGGAACATAGGCAGATATATTATAACAGTGCACTGGAGCATACAGCTAGTGAGGTTCTACGGATTGCTGTGTTTGTCCCTACTTAATATACTGTGAGAGAAGATAAGAACATTGTAATCTTATTTTGCAGCCAATGCTGAATTACTGTAAAAGAGAGGAAGTTATGATGCCTCACATTTCTTCTCATCTTCGTTATTCCTCACCATGCACTACTAATAAGCTCAACTTCAATTGCATTTGTAAAAAAGGTGTTTATAAAGAATATAGTAATTTATTTGTAATTTATTATTGATTTTTGTTTAAAACAATAAAAGAGTATGTTCTTCTGTATTGACGCTCTCACTTTTTCCACATATTAGAAAAGTCTATTAACAAAGGAAAAATGAGCACTGATCTGAAACAGCAATAGATACACATTCCCCCAACACAGCTACTTTGACAGTTGATTGTTTTAGTAAAATGAATCAATGGACCTCTTCTGTTACAATGGTGCTTGAAAGGTTATGAGCTCTTTTAGAATTTTCTATATTTCTGCATAAATTTGACCTAAAACTTCATTAGTTTCTCACACAAGTCCTGAAAGTAGATAACTAGATCAAACAATTAGACTTAGTCGATTATTAATTGAGAAAAATCATCCAATATTACAAACCGGATTCCAAAAAAGTTGGGACACTAAACAAATTGTGAATAAAAACTGAATGCAATGATGTGGAGATGCCAACATCTAATATTTTATTCAGAATAGAACACAAATCACAGATCAAAAGTTTAAACTGAGAGAAAATATTTTAAGAGAAAAATATGTTGTTTCAAAATTTCATGGCATCAACAAATCCCAAAAAAGTTGGGACAAGGCCATTTTTACCACTGTGTGGCATCC